>CM060471.1:24897388-24912388 GCA_030544235.1 Lepturacanthus savala | reverse complement strand
TATGATGAACACAAACCAAACAAGCTTCAAACTGTAAAAAGTGAAATATTAACAGGTGAAAATATCTTGTTTTTGGTTCATTTAGTCCAATATAGAGTAGAATTATCTGATTCACTGGCTGATAATTTAGTTTATTTCACATTTTATCTTGATTTAAGTTTATTTTAGTCAATTTATTCTATTTTTTGAAGAAAATGTTTGTCTTGTTTTCTTAAAACAAGACCAAAAAATCCTGAAATAATCTAAATTATACTTAATATTAGACCAAAAAGAAGATATTTGAACCAGATATAAAACACACTGTAAAAAGTGAAATATTAACAGGTGAAAATACCTGGTTTTTGGTTCATTTAGTCCAATATAGAGTAGAATTATCTGATTCCACTGATAATTTAGTTTATTTCAATTATTTGGTCTTAGTTTAAGACAAAAAGCCTTAAAATAACTAAATATTGGATTAATTATACACAAATACAGATATTTTACTACTTTTTACAGTGAAAAACATTGAAATAAGCTAAATTCTACTTAATATCGGACTAATTATATAAAATATATGATGAACACAAACCAAACAAGCTTCAAACTGTAAAAAGTGAAATATTAACAGGTGTAAATATCTGGTTTTTGGTTCATTTAGTCCAATATAGAGTAGAATTATCTGATTCACTGGCTGATAATTTAGTTTATTTAACATTTTGTCTTGATTGAAGTTTATTTTAGTCAATTTATTCTATTTTTTGAAGAAAATGTTTGTCTTGTTTTCTTAAAACAAGACCAAAAAACCCTGAAATAATCTAAATTATACTTAATATTAGACCAAAAAGAAGATATTTGAACCAGATATAAAACACACTGTAAAAAGTGAAATATTAACAGGTGAAAATATCTTGTTTTTGGTTCATTTAGTCCAATATAGAGTAGAATTATCTGATTCACTGGCTGATAATTTAGTTTATTTCACATTTTATCTTGATTTAAGTTTATTTTAGTCAATTTATTCTATTTTTTAAGAAAAAGTTAGTCTTGTTTTCTTAAAACAAGACCAAAAAGATCAAAAAAACCTGAAATAAGCTAAATTCTACTTAATATTAGACCAAAAAGAAGATATTTATACCAGATATAAAACACACTGTAAAAAGTGAAATATTAACAGGTGAAAATATCTTGTTTTTGGTTCATTTAGTCCAATATTTAACTTATTTCAAGTTTAATTTTTCCTGATTTGGGTCAATTTATTCTTGTTTTAAGAAAGAGTAACATTTTCTTTAAAAAAAAGATTAAATTGACTAAAATCAAGAACAAAACTTGAAATAAAATAGATTAAACTCAACTAAAATAAATAAAATTAAAACTAATTGAACCAAAAACATGATATTTTCACTTGAGACGAGACTTTTTCCACTTATAAACTAATATTTTCAGATTAAATGTACTGAATCTAAATAAAGTGCCACATGGATGTCAACAGCTTAAAAGGCGTTTTCCCTTCAATAAAACTTTATTGATATTCATCACAAACGGTGAGTTAATATTTGATTGGATTCCCGAGGAAAGTGAAGTCATTTGACCTTAAAGTGATACCGTTAACTCATTCATTTCTTTATTTCCCTCCTTCCAGAGACAGTGATTATGTAACGTTTAGCTTTAGTGCATCTAATCCTGCAGCATTAAAGCTAAAGCTGCGGCTCATAAACATTATCCAGAGTCGCGGCGACGCTCTGGTTACAGCCGGCGGCCTCCACCGAGCATCATGTCAGCGGCGTGAAAGAGGAGGTGCAAACAGCCAGTCAGCACACTTCTCTGTTACTGGTGGAGACACGGGCTCATTAACCCCACAATGCAGCCACAGTAAGACTAGAACACCTGTCCAGGTGCAGCTCACCTGTAACTCCATCTCACCACCTGTGAACCCTGGAAGCTCTTTGTTCAACCGGATCAATGGATGATGAACGAAAGTTAGAAGAAAAGATGTTAAAATCATAAAATATATGTTAATGTTAATAATATTAATACAATATAAATACATCATATCAGTTATAGACGATCAATAATCACTGTTAATGTATAATATCAGTTATAGACGATCAATAATCACTATTAATATATAATATCAGTTATAGATGATCAATAATCACTATTAATGTATAATATCAGTTATAGACGATCAATAATCACTATTAATGTATAATATCAGTTATAGACGATCAATAATCACTATTAATGTATAATATCAGTTATAGATGATCAATAATCACTATTAATGTATAATATCAGTTATAGATGATCAATAATCACTATTAATGTATAATATCAGTTATAGACGATCAATAATCACTATTAATGTATAATATCAGTTATAGATGATCAATAATCACTATTAATGTATAATATCAGTTATAGACGATCAATAATCACTATTAATGTATAATATCAGTTATAGACGATCAATAATCACTATTAATGTATAATATCAGTTATAGACGATCAATAATCACTATTAATGTATAATATCAGTTATAGATTATCAATAATCACTATTAATGTATAATATCAGTTATAGATGATCAATAATCACTATTAATGTATAATATCAGTTATAGACGATCAATAATCACTATTAATGTATAATATCAGTTATAGACGATCAATAATCACTATTAATGTATAATATCAGTTATAGATGATCAATAATCACTATTAATGTATAATATCAGTTATAGATGATCAATAATCACTATTAATGACAATTATTATCAGTATTAATATCATTACATCAATCAATATTATTACTGTTTATATTGACATTAATAGTGATTATTGATAATCTATAACTGATATTATACATTAATAGTGATTATTGATCATCTATAACTGATATTATACACTAATATTGATTATTGATCATCTATAACTGGTATTATACATTAATATTGATTATTGATAACCTATAACTGGTATTATACACTAATATTGATTATTGATAACCTATAACTGGTATTATACACTAATATTGATTATTGATAACCTATAACTGGTATTATACACTAATATTGATTATTGATAACCTATAACTGGTATTATACACTAATATTGATTATTGATAACCTATAACTGGTATTATACACTAATATTGATTATTGATAACCTATAACTGGTATTATACACTAATATTGATTATTGATAACCTACATCCATCTCCTCTGTAGGACACCTTCCTGCCTTGAACTGAATCCCTCGTCTCCTTCCTCCAGCTGGTTTCTGATTGGTTGGGACTAAACGTGACCAGCTGCCTGCTCACCTGACGTTCCCGGCGCTCGTCCTCGTCCTCGTGCGACGCGGCGTTGGCAAGGTTATTCTAACAGATGGCGTCAGTCATGGTACAAATTAAACCTCCGCGCTGAACTGATTGGCGTGTTTCTATACCTGGTATTTTTAGCCGCCGGAGGAGACGGGCTCATTTATTCTCCCGGGTTCGGACCACCTGTAAAAACACAACATTGATGGAGGTGATTATTCTGGGAGAGAATAGTCCGAACAAAAGGAGCCGAGTCCAAACAGGACACGCAGTCCTCATTAAACCGCTTTCTGCTGTTGAAGCTGTTAAAACATCTCTGGGTTCAGAGGAAACAACAGAAAACAGGTGAAACGAGGCCAAGATCCGTCCTGTCGAGTAGAGGAGGTGAAGCCGGAGATGGATTTGGAATCAATGACAGAACAGAACAGGGTGTGTTGGTTAAACCACAGGATGATTTATCACTTTTATTAAATTATAATTAATGTGGAATATCTCTACAAACACTAAGGTTATTAGACGTAAACCTGGAATAAAATAAACCTACAACATGTTCAGTGACGACAGAAGAGTCAGAATCTATTTATGTTGCTGTTACAGAGACAATAGAGTTAGAATATTGAAAAAAATACTTTATTTAAAACTTAAAAACAAGACAAACTGACCCAAATCAGCAACAACACTTCAAATAAACTCATTTAGAGCAGGAAAACTAATAATTATTAGTTTAATAATAGACTAATTTATTATTATTAGACTGATTTATAGATAGTTTTATGTTTAGAACACACAGTTTTACATTTTTATTGAAATTTAAACACTTTAATTGTGTTTTACTACGGATAAAAATACTTTATTTAAAAAGTAAAACAAGACAAAATGAATTAATCAGGATAAAAAAGCCAAATTAAAAACCTGCTGCTTGTATTTTAAGGTTTAAATTTGCTGTTTATGTGACTGAAATGTAGAAGCAGAAGCAATAGTGATTATTGATAATCAATATTATACATTAATATTGATTATTAATAGTCTATAATTGATATTAAATCTCCAGATCGCTGCATTTAAATGTATAATTATGTCATTTTTCTATCCGTGACCTCTGACCTCTGTAAATTCCCAGTAAAGCAGCACATAGATTAAAGTTAATAGAGGTCAGAGGTCGAGGTTTGACTCCCTGTAAGACATTTAACTATGATTGTACGTGATGTGGCCGTCATAAAGTGGTGTGAATGTGAGTGTGTGTTATTATAGAGTCCGTCATAAACCTTTGATTTAACACCCACAGACACAACCTGCAGCTCATTTGACCTATTTATATCCAACCAGTGTTAATCAGACTTTCCTCCTCCAAAGACTCACATAATGTTCTGTAAATAGGCCTTTTTCACAGACACAGGTGTTCTAATCACATTCTGTCTCTGTTCTAGAAGTGTCCCAGTAAACCAGGACACTGGGACTGTGAAACACAGCGATGAAAACCAAAGGGGACAAATGGAATCCAGCCATCGGTGGTTTTATTATTCACACCTGAGCTTTTCCTGTTTTAACACATCAGAACGTCTTCACAAGACAAATAGAAAACCTCGTCTATGTCCTGAAATGAATAAGAATGTGGATGTAAGTACATACACTTGTAAAGTAACAGTAGTCGTAGTATTTGTTAATATATATTTAAGTTAAACTGCTGAAATGTGTTGGTCCCATCTTATAAAACTAGTTATAAATCAGTCTAATAATAATAAATAATTCTGGTTTTAGTGTCTAACTTTAAATTCCACTGTTTAAACTGTCATAAATATTCATTAATTTTTATAATTGTTTTTTTCTTATATTTTGTTTATGTATTTTACAATTTGTATTATCATTATGTTTTATTTATTATTTGTTTTTAATACATAAATACTTTTTTCATAATTTTAAATATTTTTTAGAATTTTTTCACAATTTTTTTTTTATAATTTTTCTCCAATTTTCTCTTAAAGATTTAATTAAAAAATTTTATTTACAATTTTTTCTTGTAAATATTTGATATTTTTTTAATATTTATAATAATTAATAATTTGTATTTTCATTGTTTAATTTATTTTTAATTCATACATTTTTACTTTTTTCAAATTTTTTAAAATATTTTTTAGAATTTTTTCATCATTTTTTAATTATTTTTCTCCAATTTTCTCTTAAATATTTAATTTAAAAATGTGTTAATATTTTATATTTTTTTATAATTATAATATTAATCATTTATATTTTCATTGATTAATTAATTTATTATTATTACTATTATTTATTTTTACTTTTTTCATAATTTTAAATATTTTTTTTAGAATTTTACTGTTTTATCATTTTTTTCTTCATTTTTCATAATTTGATTTTCTCTTAAATATTTAATTTTTAAAATTTTATTTACTCACTTTTTTTCTTATAAATTTCTTTATAAATATTTTTAAAATTTTAAATAATTAACATTTTGTATTTTTTTTCACTTTTGTCTCATATTTTATATATTTAATATATATTTTTATATAATTAAAAATTAATATAAATATTAATTAATAATAATTTTACTGTTTTCATAATTTTTATTTCTTAATTATGACATTTAATTTTTTTTTCTCTTCTAGTAGATTTATTTTATTCCAGGTTTAATCCAATAACCTTTGTGTTTATAGAGATATTCAACATTTATTATCATTTAAAGCAGGAAAACTAATTATCTGGTAATTTAACCCAAACTCTGTATCGACAAATTGATGAAATAGTTTAATTAACAACCAAATAAAATCAGAAAAATCCAAATGCAGCAGTTCCCAACTTTCCTTATTAAGACATTAATTAAATCATGGGAGTCAAACTCAATTTATTTAATGAACCACATCCAGAGCAATTTAATCTCAAGTGGACCAGTTATAATAAAAGTGTAAATAACACGTACAACAATTAGTAAAATAGAATCCAAACTACAACACCTGAGCCTCTTAATGCTGCTTTTCTTCTTTTATGGAATCTAAACGTCTCTAATTCTACATAGAAAACCAGTGAATTCTCTTTCCTGTTCCCTCAAAAACTCACAGAAATACATTATAAATATTTACACTATTAAT
Organism: Lepturacanthus savala; assembly: GCA_030544235.1. Classification (NCBI taxonomy): domain Eukaryota; kingdom Metazoa; phylum Chordata; class Actinopteri; order Scombriformes; family Trichiuridae; genus Lepturacanthus; species Lepturacanthus savala. The sequence goes on along the minus strand of CM060471.1, from coordinate 24,905,989 downwards.
TAACTGTTGGTTTATAAAACAGGAGACATGACATAAGGAAAAAAGTACAATTTCACCAATAAAATGTCTCATTTATTCCATATTCAGTCAGTCTACTCTTGCATTTCAATTCAAAACATTTACTCACTGATTAATATTTAGGATTTTATATATATTTATTGATGAGGAAACAAAAATTCAGGTTTGAGAAGCACTCATTATAGTTTCATGTCATTTTAAAGTCAATTTGTACCATTTTTTTTGGTAAAAATTTACAATAACTACCCTTTATAAATCATTAGTTTGTTAAGGATTAGTAATGATGCCTTATAGCCACATAACAGACCAGTTTCATGCCATTTTAAAGTCCATTTATACTGTTTTTTTGGTAAAACTTTATAATAACTATTCGTTATATCGAATTAATAAATCATTAATTTATTAAGTGTTTGTTAAGGATTTGTAATGATGCATTATAGGTAAATAACAGACCAGTTTCATGTCATTTTAAAGTCCATTTGTACTGTGTTTTTTTTTTACAAAAATCACATGAAATGTGTGATTTTTTTTTTACCCAAATTTTTTACTCACATTTTTTTTACCCAATATTTTATCTCTTGAGTCCTGAAAGATTCTCACTGACTTCAACATTAAGTGTTTGTTAAGGATTTGTAATGATGCATTATAGCTACATATCAGACCAGTTTCATGTCATTTAAAGTCCATTTATACTGTTTTTTATAATAACTATCAGTTTTAAATCATTAATTTATTAAGTGTTTATTAAGGATTTGTAATGATGTATTATAGGTAAATAACAGACCAGTTTCATGTCATTTTAAAGTCCATTTATACAGTTTTTTTTTACAAAAATCACATGAAATGTGTGATTTTTTTACCCAAATTTTTTTTACCAGAATTTTTTACCCAAATGTTTTTCACCCAATATTTTATCTCTTGAGCCCTGAAAGATTCTCACTGACTTCAACATTAAGTGTTTGTTAAGGATTTGTAATGATGCATTATAGGTAAATAACAGACCAGTTTCATGTCATTTAAAGTCCATTTATACAGGTTTTTTTTTACAAAAATCGCATGAAATGTGTGATTTACCCAAATTTTTACCCAAATTTTTTACCCAAATTTTTTTTACCCAAATTTTTTTTACCCAACATTTTCTCTCTTGAGTCCTGAAAGATTCTCACTGACTTCAACATTTCTGTGTAGAAACAGCAACTGGAACATTCTTTCATCAAACTCTTATACATTTATCATCCATTGGCCCGGATTGGACCGTCTATCGGGCCAGTTGTGGCCCCCGGGCCGCATGTTTGACACCCTCGAATGAAATAATCCTCTCCTTTCGTTTGTGGATTTATTTTAGTTTTATTCTCCAGCAGCAGCGGAGTGTGTTGCATCAGTTTTTCAGCAGTAACAGTAGAGGACAGGAGGATCCCAGTGGTGATGCTTCATGTTCTCATTTTTCTGAGGACTTGTTTTATTTTTGGATCATTCACCACAAGAGCTGAAACTGCTGTTCTAACAGAGCTGTACACGAGCATTAATGCATCATCGAGCTCTGGGGTTCAACAAACAGCTTTATCAATTATAGGAAGATGATAGCTTCATGTATATAAAACAGGGGTGGCAAATATCTGGCCTGGGGGCCAGAAGTGGCCCAATAAAGGGTCCAATCCGGCCCACTGGATGATGAATGTACAAAAGTTTGACCAAAAACAATGTTCCAGTTTCTGTTCCTGATAAAATATTTGGGATAAAATGAAAAATGTGATGTGGTGTAACCTTAAAAACTTGGTACCAGAAAGTTTAAATCTCTGAAAAAAGGTTTTAATATATTAAAAATAGGTGTTTTATATTCTAGGTGAATTTAATATTTAAAATCAGTTACAACACTTGAAATTTCTTGTCAGAAAATCACACATTCAATCTGATTTCTGTAAAAAAAAATGGTACAAATGGACTTTCAAATGACATAAAACCACTTATTATTATTTGTCATTTGACCCGTTTACAGTTTTGATTATTAAATGGTTTGTAAATGTTTTTCTCCATTCTTCATAATTAGATTTTATCATAAATATTTATTTTTTTTAATTTTATTATTATTATAAATTTTTTATGATTTTTAATAATTAACATTTTTTTAAAAAAATTCTCATATTTAGATTTTTTTGTTCATTATTTTTTATTTATTTATATTTTTAAATGGTACAAATTGACTTTAAAATGACATGAAACCAACATGAATATTTTTAGTAAATATTTTATATTTTTTAATAATGTAAAGAGACCTGAGAAATGCAAAAATCCATTTTTCATAATTTTATTTTCTCTCTGATTAAATATTTAATTTTTTTTCATAAATATTCATTATTCTTATAATTATATTATATTATATTATTTTTATATGTTTTTTTATTTTAAATTATTTCTTATATGTTGTTTATATATTTTTTCAATTTGTATTTTAATTATGTTTTATTTATTTGTTTTTAATTCATACATTTTTACTTTTTTCATGATTTTAAATATTTTTTTTGAATTTTTCATCATTTTTTAATTATTTTTCTCCAATTTTAATAATTTGTTTTTCTCTTAAATACTTATTTTTTAAATTCACCAATTTTTTCTAGCAAATATTTTATATTTTGTAATATTTTTAATAATTAATAATTTCTATTTTCATTATGTTGTTTTTTTAATTAATTAATTTTTACTTTTATCATAATTTAAAATATTTTTTAGAATTTTAGTGTTTTATAATTTTTTTTCTTCATTTTTCATAATTAGATTTTCTCTTAAATATTTAATTTTTTGTTTTTTTTCTTATAAATATTTTAAAAGTTTAAAATAATTAACATTTTTTTATTTTTTTGATTTTCACTTTTTTCTCATATTTTTATTTTTTCATTATGTTAATTTATAATCAAAATATTTGTTTTTAATAATTTTACTGTTTTCATCATTTTTATTTCTTAATTATGACATTTAAAATATAAGTAATAATATTTAATAATTTCAAGGTTTTTTCTTGCTCTAGTTTCAACATTAGCATTAACATCTTTCTTTATATTTGGCTCATTATATAATTCTGGTCATTGTTGTCTCCTGGTCGAGATACAGAAGCCTTTTCAGCCTCAGCTCCATCAGCAGTCAGGAAACTGGGCATTTAATCTTCCAGCCAGTGGAAACAGGCCTCTAATTACTGTAATTGGCTGGTGAGGAAGCGTCGTGGTCATGTGATCAGCGGCCTCTGACTGTCCTCTCAGTGTCATCACCTGCTGGTTTTATCACCTCCAACAGCTTCATCCTGATGGATAGAGTTACTCTGGTCTGGTCTGGACCTCCTGGAGACCCACAGGGAGACACTCTGGGTTTCTGGATCACCATGACACCTATATATATAAATATATATAGCCCAAACTGATGGGTTAGGGTTAGTCTATAGCTGATATTATACATTAATAGTGATTATTAAGAGTCTGCTGCATATAAATGTATAATTCTCTAACTTTTCTAACCCTAAAGGAGGCAGAGACATGACTCCACTGCTTCATCAATAGCTAAAATTGCACCTTTAAGCTCTTCACTTGTTTTGACGCTGGATTCAAAGTGCAGTTAAATATGATTGATGATCGTGCACAAAATGATTCCAACCCAGTAATCAATCACGTGATCAATACCAAACCCTGTCACAGCTGTCTGCCCAGCAGCCTCCACTCTATACACATCAATACGAGAATGGGCTTTAAAAAGCTGTAAATAGTCCAAATAGTGTTGAAAATCATCGTTTTAACACTTGCTGTCACAAATAACTCGGCTGAGAAATTAGAAATAAAATCAAATCAACACAGTTGCTGCATTTGTTTTTGCTTCAGCTATTTTTAATATTAAGATCCACGGCCAAATCTGTCCAAGTTACACAGGGAACAGGGACAATCTGTGAGCTAAAAGTGTCTTTAAACCAGAAATTACTTTAATCAAGACTCTGTAGAAGGAAAAGAAGGCGTTTTATTTTTATCAGGAGACTGACTGAAGTAGAACCTCCTATGATTAGAAAAAATAGAAAACTGTCCATTTGAATACAGCAATCTGGTGCTATCAATAATCAATAATCACTATTAATGTATAATATCAGTTATAGATTATCAATAATCACTATTAATGTATAATATTAATGTATAATACAAACGTATAATTTGTTTGTCTCTTTTATAGCAAGATAACTCGAAAAGTTCTGGTCGGATTTTCGTTGAATTTTCAGCGAATGTTGACAACAGTCCCATGAACAGATGATTACATTTTGGTAATGATCCATAAAAAATCCTGGTTTCCGTATCACTTTGAATTTTTCGTTGTTTATTAACATTGCGGTGAACAGACCTTTAAACACAACCAGGACTCTGGACACATCTGGGATGTTTTCTCCTCATGTTTCCCTGCGTTATTAAAATTAATTCAACTCTAAAAGCCCTAATTATAATTACCTATATCAAGGAGATTTTATGTTTGCTGGCATTTGTTTCTTTGTCTCTTTTATAGCAAGATAACTCGAAAAGTTCTGGTCGGATTTTCGTTGAATTTTCAGCGAATGTTGGGAACGGTCCCATGACCAGATGATTCAATTTTGGTAATGATCCATAAAAAATCCTGGTTTCCGTATCACTTTGAATTTTCATTGTTTATTAACATTGCGGTGAACGGACCTTCAAACACAACTAGGACTCTGGACACAGTTATCTTGTCTCTTTAATAGCAAGATAACTCAAAAAGTTCTGGTCGGATTTTCATAAAGTTTTCAGTGAATGTTGACAACAGTCCCATGAACAGATGATTAAATTTTGGTAATGATCCATAAGAAATCCTGGTTTATGGATCACTTTGAATTTTTTGTTGTTGAATGGTGAACGGACCTTTGTTTCTCCTCATGTTTCCCTGCGTTTTTAAAATTAATTTAACTCTAAAAGCCCTAATTATAATTACCTCCACCAAGGAGATTTTATGTTTGCTGGCATTTGTTTCTTTGTCTCTTTAATAGCAAGATAACTCGAAAAGTTCTGGTCGGATTTTCGTTGAATTTTCAGCGAATGTTGGGAACGGTCCCATGACCAGATGATTCAATTTTGGTAATGATTCACAAGAAATCCTGGTTTCTGGATCACTTTGAATTTTCATTGTTTATTAACATTGCGGTGAACGAACCTTCAAACACAACCAGGACTCTGGACACAGTTATCTTGTCTCTTTAATAGCAAGATAACTCAAAAAGTTCTGGTCGGATTTTCGCTGAATTTTCAGCGAATGTTGGGAACAGTCCCATGAACAGATGATTCAATTTTGGTAATGATCCATAAGAAATCCTGGTTTATGGATCGCTTTGAATTTTTTGTTGTTGAATGGTGAACGGACCTTTAAACACAACCAGGACTCTGGACCCATCTGGGATGTTTTCTCCTCATGTTTCCCTGCGTTTTTAAAATTAATTTAACTCTAAAAGCCCTAATTATAATTACCTCCACCAAGGAGATTTTATGTTTGCTGGCATTTGTTTCTTTGTCTCTTTAATAGCAAGATAACTCGAAAAGTTCTGGTCGGATTTTCGTTGAATTTTCAGCGAATGTTGGGAACAGTCCCATGAACAGATGACTAAATTTTGGTAATGATGCACAAGAAATCCTGGTTTCCGTATCACTTTGAATTTTTCGTTGCTTATTAACATTGCGGTGAACAGACCTTCAAACACAACCAGGACTCTGGACACAGTTATCTTGTCTCTTTAATAGCAAGATAACTCGAAAAGTTCTGGTCGGATTTTCATAAAGTTTTCAGTGAATGTTGACAACAGTCCCATGAACAGATGATTCAATTTTGGTAATGATCCATAAGAAATCCTGGTTTATGGATCACTTTGAATTTTTTGTTGTTGAATGGTGAATGGACCTTTAAACACAACCAGGACTCTGGACACATCTGGGATGTTTTCTCCTCATGTTTCCCTGCGTTTTTAAAATTAATTCAACTCTAAAAGCCCTAATTATAATTACCTCCACCAAGGAGATTTTATGTTTGCTGGCATTTGTTTCTTTGTCTATTTAATAGCAAGATAACTCGAAAAGTTCTGGTCGGATTTTCGCTGAATTTTCAGCGAATGTTGGGAACAGTCCCATGAACAGATGATTCAATTTTGGTAATGATTCACAAGAAATCCTGGTTTCTGGATCACTTTGAATTTTCATTGTTTATTAACATTGCGGTGAACGGACCTTCAAACACAACCAGGACTCTGGACACAGTTATCTTGTCTCTTTTATAGCAAGATAACTCAAAAAGTTCTAGTCGGATTTTCGCTGAATTTTCAGCGAATGTTGGGAACAGTCCCATGAACAAATGATTAAATTTTGGTTATGATCCATAAAGAATCCTGGTTTCTGGATCACTTTGAATTTCTCTGTGTTTATTAACATTGCGGTGAACGAACCTTTAAACACAACCAGGACGCATCTGGAATGTTTTCTCCTCATGTTTTAAAATAAATTTAACTTCAAAAGCCCTAATGTTAATAAAAACATGTCTCTTATAGTAAAGATATGAACAACAACAACTCTTTTTTTTTCTCTGCAGTGACATTCCAAACTCTGCTAAGTCTTGCTGTGGTACTTTTGAAGCCTCCCTCCTGTGACAGTACAGTGGTTCTGCTGCTGGACAGCAGTGCTGAGCTCTATAAAAGCAGAGAGCACTTTATCGTTCCTCAGAGAGAATACAAGCACAAACACAAAGTGACACCCCGTTTTAGAAGAAAAAAACCTGTCTGACGCAGTAAAGGGGAACAGCGTTGATTGCTGAGCCGAGACACAGCTTGGTGCTGGTTTATTCACGCTAAACGAATCCAAAAAAACCCTCAAGGAACTCAGATCTGCCAGCGACGCTGCCTTTGCTCTACTTCAAACCAGGTAAAATGAAAATATTCAGTGGGTTTTATTAGTTTTTTTAGTTCTATGCTGCAATTACCTCCCAAACACAGTGGTAGCAATTATTTTTTATGTTCTAACCCACATTTCCGCCTTAAATTGTGCACCTTAAATATCCACGAACAAACAAATAATGCTATAATGCTATAAAATCATCATATATATTACATAAAATACATTTTTGGCACCTTTTTGTTCAATTTATTGATCATTTTGCAGCTGAATTTTTGCAGAAACTTCTCTTTTTAGTTGAATTTTTCCGTTGTCTTTCACTCTCAAATGTGTTTTATACTCCAAATGTCCAACAGCTGCTATAAAATCATCAAACATCTATATTTGTTTCACATTTTTTTCCCATAAATCTCTTAAACAACTTATTTCCTGCTCAAAACTCCCAAATATTCTATCATTTTTTAGGATTTTAACCATTTAAATGCCAGTTTCACCAATCAAATTATTAATTGTTCATCAATCAATCAATAGAATTATTTTCCATATAATAAATGGTAGAATGATGAGACTTTAGTGTTTATTAGAGCCTTGGATCTGTCAAAGATTAACAACTAAATTGATTTGATTGTTTTTTTTATGTAATTCCATATTTTGGACGCCTTCCATTGACTTCCATTATAACTACAGTTTTTAATCCCACTACCATTACAGTATCAAATCATGAATTCTGTAATCGTATCATTTAATTTTGGAGAAAAATAGTGATATTTGTCATTTTTGACTGTATTTGACCAGATTCAACCATTAACCCACTGTAGTAGAAGTCAATGGAAGGCGTCCAAAGGGAGAATCTGGAACTATGTAAAAAATACTAATGCAATCAAATCAATTTAGTTGTTAATCTTTGACATATCCAAGGCTCTAATAACCACCAAAGCCCCATCATCCTACCATTTATTATATGGAAGATAATTCAATTTTAGTGTTTTTGATAAATAATTAATAATTTAAATATCTAAACTGTATTTTAAAGGGTTAAAATCCTAAAAATGATTGAATGTTTGGTAGTTTTGAGCAGGTAAGAAATTGTTTAAGTAATTTATATAAAAAAAATGGAAAAAATATTGATGTATGATGATTTTACAGCAGTTGTTGGACATTTTTTTTGCAATAAAGAGTAAAAGACAATGGAAAAGATCGAAAATTCAACTGAAAAGAAGACATTTTCTGCAAAAATTAATGTCAAAAAGCTGCAACACAGACAAAATGATGAATAAATCTGAAAAAAAGGTGCCATAAATGTATTTAATGTAATATATATGATGATTTTATAGCAGTTTTTTTGTTCATGGACATTTAAGGTGCAACATTTAAGGTGGAAATGTGAGTTAGAACATAAAAAGAACTGCTACCTGCCTGTCAGCATAGAACTTCCTGCAAAAAAGCTGCAACACACATACATATATATGTATATTATCACTCTAGACATTGGTATATTACCATCTTTACATGCTGAATCAAAACCCTGGTTAACCTTTGACATCAGATGAAAAGATCTGGATAATTGTGGATTCTCATGAAAGGTCATGAGGTGAAATGTGAGAAAACGTCCAGCATCTTGTTAGAAAACCTGATTCCCCATAGATCTGATGTTCTCTGACGTCATAGAGGTGATTTGTTT
>CM060471.1:24809888-24892388 GCA_030544235.1 Lepturacanthus savala | reverse complement strand
TCACCTGTTAAGACCAGTTTGAGCAGCGTATCTGTTCTAAATGTACGTTAAAGGGACATTTCTAAAATTAATTTAACCTTAAAAGCCCAAATTTTAATTAATAATACGTCTTCTAGTCAAATTACGGAGGCTGGACCTTAAAATACACAAACGACGAGTAAAATCCTCACTTTCATCGCTGTAGTTTTGATTATTTTCTTTTCTCCTGAAGTGATCTTCTCCTCCTCCATCCATTTCTCTCCAATCAGCCTCTCTAATCGTGTTATTGCTCCAGTAATTAGCCACAGCCGCTGGTATTTTTAGTTTCTGGGTCGTGACCTGTTGGTCCGGCTGGATTTAAGTCTCAGTAATAATGTGTCATATCAGGATATGAATGAGTGTCTTTACTAGTGTCTGCCGCTCATTAGTCATGTGACCGATCACATTAATTAATTAAAGCTGCAACTAATCAGTATTTTTATTATCTATTAATCTGCAGATTCATTCCTGGAATAATCAGATTAATATTCTCCAACTAAAACTTCATATAATGAGAGGAGAATTCAGTTTTCTATGGAATTTATGCCCCTTAATCTAAACTATTGGTGTCAAACATGTGGCTGGGGGACCAGAATCGGCCGCCGGAGGTAATAAAACATCTTTTAGAGCTGAAATTAATAAATATGATCAGTTCACTGCAAAAATCAGAAAGTTTTTAGGGGAAAATATCTTGAATTTAATGGAATTGGTCCAATATTGAGTAGAATAATAGTAGAATTTAGTCTAAATAATAAATTTAATAATAATAATTTAATATTATAATATTAATATTTATATAATAATAATTTAATATTATAATATTAATATTTATATAATAATAATAATTTAATATTATGATATTAATATTTATATAATAATAATTTAATATTATAATATTAATATTTATATAATAATAATTTAATGTTATAATATTAACATTTATATAATAATATTTTAATATTATACTATTAATATTTATATAATAATAATTTAATATTATAATATTAATATTTATATAATATTTTAATATTATACTATTAATGTTTATATAATAATAATTTAATATTATAATATTAATATTTATATAATAATATTTATATAATAAAATTTTAATAATAATTTATTAACATATATGTATGTTTCATGCTGTGTAAGTCAAGTTGAATTTTCTATATTTGCACATTTTTTTAGCTTATTACATAAAAAAACTTAACATCAAATTTGATTAGATATAAAATAATATTAATAATAAATAAATAAATAAAGTTTACATATCCTAGAAAGTCATTTTTTTATTTGGTGAAAAGTTTTCAAAAATTCAGAATGAAAGTCCTTCAAAATAAAAGCACCCCTTTCACCCTGAGCTGCAAAAACACTGATTTTATATCACAGCTTTTTTTTTAGAAAAAATAAGATAAGATAAAGAAAAAAAATAAGATAAAGTAATTGTTGCCATGGTAACTAGTTAATAATTCTAAGCATAAATGACCCATTTATAGTGTTTCATTCATAAATGTATTTGTTTTAACTGCTTTTATTTTGAAATCGCACTTGACTGAAGCAGATTTGTCCACTAACATGTTAAAAACTAGAAAAATATCTATTTAATTTCATTTAGAGCAAATAAAATGAGATTAATTAGTGATTATTGATCATCTATAACTAATATTATACATTAATAGTGATTATTGATCATCTATAACTGATATTATACATTAATAGTGATTATTGATCATCTATAACTGATATTATACATTAATAGTGATTATTGATCATCTATAACTGATATTATACATTAATAGTGATTATTGATCATCTATAACTGATATTATACATTAATAGTGATTATTGATCATCTATAACTGATATTATACATTAATAGTGATTATTGATCATCTATAACTGATATTATACATTAATAGTGATTATTGATCATCTATAACTGATATTATACATTAATAGTGATTATTGATCATCTATAACTGATATTATACATTAATAGTGATTATTGATCATCTATAACTGATATTATACATTAATAGTGATTATTGATCATCTATAACTGATATTATACATTAATAGTGATTATTGATCATCTATAACTGATATTATACATTAATAGTGATTATTGATAGTCTATAGATTCTTGATTAATCTCAGATTACTGCATTTAAACTTATAATTTCCTCATTTCTGACTCTAACTCATCCTCTAGACGGTGAATTTCTGCCTCACAGTGAAATGACGTCACTGCTGGGCTCCATCACAAATTCTCTGATATGTTCTATGTTGAGAATTTGATTTAAAAAAAGGAAAAAATAAAAAAAAGCCAAGATGACACACACAGATGCCAGCACAAAAAAACTGGTGTGTGCATTCACACACACACACACACACACACACACACACACACCCAGCGAGTATTTTAATGTGACTCCTCCTAACCAGCCATGCCTCATCCTCCAAGGTGTCGGGGAGCGTCTGGAAGTGAAAATTAATAATCACAGGTCTCAGAGTGTGAGATTCTGCACATCCTTTACATATGCCTTGTTACGAGAGACGGGCCACTGATGCCTTGGGATAATTTTAGAACCCGTGGAAAAAAAGGAAGATGCCGCTAAATCATCTGTCACATTAGCATTTTAGACACAAAAAAGCATCGGAGTGGGTTTAGTGGCTGTAAAACAGTGACTTCCTGGTGTTTCAGGAGGAGATTTATTTATATATTTAGATGCAGTGAAGAGGTTTTTATACTTAGATACTAGAATAAATGAATGTAAACTCATGGAATCTCCAAGCATCATCAGACTAAATGGATCATTTCACAGGGTAATAATCAATAAGACTAATTTATTATGAACAGGTGTTGTTTGGATAAATTGATCACATATTGGCAGTGGCAGCATTTCAGTTTAATGCAGGAACAAGAGAAAAATTAGAAAATTATACATTTAAATGCAGAAATAATCACTATTAATGTATAATATCAGTTATAGATGATCAATAATCACTATTAATGTATAATATCAGTTATAGATGATCAATAATCACTATTAATGTATAATATCAGTTATAGATGATCAATAATCACTATTAATGTATAATATCAGTTATAGATGATCAATAATCACTATTAATGTATAATATCAGTTATAGATGATCAATAATCACTATTAATGTATAATATCAGTTATAGATTATCAATAATCACTATTAATGTATAATATCAGTTATAGATGATCAATAATCACTATTAATGTATAATATCAGTTATAGATGATCAATAATCACTATTAATGTATAATATCAGTTATAGATGATCAATAATCACTATTAATGTATAATATCAGTTATAGATGATCAATTATCAAAGTGCTCTTCCTCCTCCTCCTCACTTTCACTGCTTCTCCTCCTCCTCCTCCTCTTCCTCCTCCTCCTCCTCTTCCTCCTCCTCCTCCTCCTCCTCCTCTTCCTCCTCCTCCTCCTCTTCCTCCTCCTCTTCCTCCTCCTCCTCCTCTTCCTCCTCCTCCTCCTCTTCCTCCTCCTCCTCCTCCTCCTCCTCCTCTTCCTCCTCTTCCTCCTCCTCCTCCTCCTCCTCTTCCTCCTCCTCTTCCTCCTCCTCCTCCTCCTCACTTTCACTGCTTCTCCTCCTCCTCCTCCTCCTCCTCCTCCTCCTCTTCCTCCTCCTCTTCCTCCTCCTCCTCCTCCTCCTGCTCCTCCTCCTCTTCCTCCTCCTCCTCCTCCTCACTTTCACTGCTTCTCCTCCTCCTCTTCCTCCTCCTCTTCCTCCTCCTCCTCCTCTTCCTCCTCCTCCTCCTCTTCCTCCTCCTCCTCCTCCTCCTCCTCTTCCTCCTCTTCCTCCTCCTCCTCCTCCTCCTCTTCCTCCTCCTCTTCCTCCTCCTCCTCCTCACTTTCACTGCTTCTCCTCCTCCTCCTCCTCCTCCTCCTCCTCCTCTTCCTCCTCCTCTTCCTCCTCCTCCTCCTCCTCCTGCTCCTCCTCCTCTTCCTCCTCCTCCTCCTCCTCACTTTCACTGCTTCTCCTCCTCCTCTTCCTCCTCCTCTTCCTCCTCCTCCTCCTCCTCCTCTTCCTCCTCCTCTTCCTTCTCTTCCTCCTCCTCCTCACTTTCACTGCTTCTCCTCCTCCTCCTCCTCTTCCTCCTCCTCTTCCTCCTCCTCCTCCTCTTCCTCCTCCTCTTCCTCCTCCTCCTCCTCTTCCTCCTCCTCCTCCTCCTCCTCCTCTTCCTCCTCCTCCTCCTCTTCCTCCTCCTCTTCCTCCTCCTCCTCCTCTTCCTCCTCCTCCTCCTCTTCCTCCTCCTCCTCCTCCTCCTCTTCCTCCTCTTCCTCCTCCTCCTCCTCCTCCTCTTCCTCCTCCTCTTCCTTCTCTTCCTCCTCCTCCTCACTTTCACTGCTTCTCCTCCTCCTCCTCCTCTTCCTCCTCCTCTTCCTCCTCCTCCTCTTCCTCCTCCTCTTCCTCCTCCTCCTCTTCCTCACTTTCACTGCTCCTCCTCCTCCTCCTCCATCCAGGGAAGATGTAAACCAAGCTAGCTCAACACCAACACACCCTCCTCCATTATTCATCCAACCCCTTTAATGAGTTTTCCATCCACCTTCATGCATCAACCGCAATTAGAAGCAACAATTAATGCGTTTGATCGCTTTAATTCCATTAATGGCCTTCGGAAACAAACGCCTGTGTCTCGTTGCGGCGGAGAAATGAGCGCGGGGAAACTAAAACGGGGCAGAAAATGCTAAATGAGGATGTGTTTTCCAGCAGGTGGTGCAGCAGGAAAACTCATTTATCTCCTCAAACAGGCTGTTTAGTCGACACTTTTCTTACTTTTCTAAACTAAAGTGCCCTTGGTGGAACCGGAGGAGCTCAGATCGGAATCTCGCAGCTATTAATTTTTATAATTCCTCCTCCTTTGTGTCTAAGCTTTCACTGTCCTGCCGGGACAAAGCTAGCGTGTCAGTCACATGGATAATATGTTTGTTTACATACCAGGCGGCTGAAAAGGAGGACAGATAAATATTTGATGCTTCTTCGAGTTACCCACAGCCGTCACCCTGTGACCCCGCGCTGGAGACGCTTCCAGGCTTTGTTAAACACCTCTACGACGCCCTGGACCTGGTGGCTAATAAATATGATGCACTTTAAGGCTTTGTGGTGCCTTTAAAGGCCTCGATATGGTGGCTGTTAGCAGCTAGCGGCTAGCAGCTAGCTGTCAACATGAGGTGATAGTAAAATGACATTTTAACAACCCAGGAATTGAGTTTATTTTGAAAAATTAGCATCTAACACTAAACTATTTAGAAGGATTTGTTTTAACCTTCTATTGCGGTGATATTCAACAGGGGGTCCGTGACCCCTCGGGGGTCCGTGGAGGTGCTGCAGGGGGTCCTGCAAATGAAGAAGAAATTATTTGTAGTTTTACCAAAATTTTCATTAACAGGCAATAATAATCTACTTTAGTCTATTAATATAGACGCGATTCCCATCACGGCAGTGTTAACGTCAACTTCAGAGCCAAAAAACAAGCTAGTTAGCGACCAAGCTAGTTAGCGACCAAGCTAGTTAGCGACCAAGCTAGTTAGCGACCATAGTTGTTGTTGGCTAAAGACACATTGAAACCTGAGACCTGATGGATAAATTCCTAATTACTAGTCATAAAATTACTACTACTTATAATAATAAAATGAGAATTTGTTCTATTGCATAGTGTTAACCCTATAAATCCGTACGTATCATATATAATACATTAACTTTTAAGGCCTTTCTAGCATCAGTACAATATGTTTTTCCCTGATAACTCTGCTTCACCTGTGTCTACTGTGAGAAATGCAAAGTCCATCTTTGCCTGAACAAGGAGAGAAACTGTTTTCAGGCAAAATAAAGAGGTTGAAAACCAAAAAATGAGCCAAAAACTCATTTTTTGGACCAATAAAGACACCAGTTTCAAAGAATTAGGCTTTACAGGGTTAAAATATGGCATCAATTGCTTTATCTTCATTTTTCTAAAAAAACTGTGATATAAAATCTATGTTTTTACAGTTAGGTGAAAAAGGGGCTTTTATTTTGAAGGACACGCAATTTATGTGGTCACATGACCAGGATATCCCTATTGCTGATGGACAATTCTGCCTTTAATTCCTAATTTTGGAAAAATTAAAAATGAACTCACTATCTAGGGTATGTGAACTTATTTTATTTAATTAAATATTGATGTTTTCAGATTTATTGATTTATGATTCAATATGCAAATGACTATTTCTTACATATTATTTCTTAAATATATCTATAATTTAGGCCAAAATTCTGAATAAAAGGCAGAATTGTCTATCAGCAATATCAGTCATGTGACCACATAAATTGTATGTCCTTCAAAATAAAAGCCCTAAAAATAAAAAATAATAATAAAAAAAATAAAATAAATTCATATACCCTAGATAGTGAGTTCAATTCTGAATAAAAGACAACCTTCATTTGTGAGACACAAATGTCCATCAGCAATAGGGATATCCTGGTCATGTGACCTCATAAATTGTATCTCCTTCAAAATAAAAGCCCCATTTTAAATCCCTTGAAACAAGCTGATTTACTCAATTAAAAATGTACAATTTAATTTCCGTCTACTATACATGTGCAGACAAGTAAAATATGCAAATTTATTTAAATTTATTGAAAGTTAAGATACGGAAAAATAGCTAAAAGTTTTAATTAGCCTCAGCAATGCTTAGTTTTATATAAATCATTAAAAGCATCAAGAAAAATTACAATTATAAGTTAAAACTGAAAAAAAGAAAATTAAATAATTAAACAAAGCAAGATATAATGTAAAAACAGTTCATTAAAAGAGAAAAATAATTAAATAAAATTAAAAAAAATAATTCTAGTACCAAAAATAAGAAGTAATTACAACCAAATGTTAATATAATATAAATATTCTACAAGTACTGAAAAAATATAAGTACAATCAGTTTAAAATACATAACTAGAGTTAAATAAATTAATTGTGTGCATGCACTTGAAATAATAAATTTAAGTAATTTCAACAAAACATTTCAAAAATATTTATTTTGCAAGTCCTGGAAAAAATATATATTTATTTTTCATTTTATTATTTATTTATTATTATTTTATTTAATTTTTTATTTATATTCATTTATATTTACTAAATAAATATATTTATTTATTTATATTTATTTATTTAAATATATATAATAAAATCGAATTAAAATTATATCTAATTTAAATAAATAAATTTTGTGCATGCACTTGAAATAATAAATTTAAGTAATTTCAACAAAACATTTCAACAAATATTTATTTTTTCATTTTTATTATTTATTTATTATTATTTAATTTATTTTTCATTTATATTAATTTATATTTACTAAATATATTTATTTATTTATATTTATTTAAATAAATATATATAATAAAATCAACTTAAAATTCAATCTAATTTAAATAAATTATTTTCTGCAATAAAATTAAACATTTTTCATCATTAAAGCCACACTGAAAAAAATATTTTGTTGAAATTAATTAACTTTATTATGTCGAGTAGTTGCCCAAAATTAATTTATCTAACTCTAGATATATTTTTTAAGTTGATTGTACTTATATTTTATCAGAATAATTATTTTAAATTGAATTTACTTTAATTTTCCAAGAGATTTCTACTTAAAAATGTTAAATTAGCTTGTTTTATATAATTATTGATATATTTTTAAGTGGATTATACTAATTTATCTCATTGTCTGATATATTTTTGTTGCTTTTTGGGTTTTTTTGTGGTTATAAGTGTAGAATTCTCTTGAATTGAGACTAATTGATGCATGAAAAACAACAGACTTTGATGGAATTATCTATGATACAGGTATTTTCTGTCCAGATTTGATGTTATCATAGAAATCATCCATGTATTCACTTCTCAGAGACTCCAGAAAATGCCTGATTGCCTTTTTAAACGAATGTATACCATGACTCTGATGAGGATGATTGCTCATAATTAATTGAACCGCTGGAGCAGCAATCTAATCAAGAACTAACAATTATTTAATTAAATAAGCAACAAAGAGCTCTAATTGTGCTTTTATTTTATCAGACACATTCTGCAGATAATTTCTACCACACTGGTTAAACTAAATTGAATTCAGCAGCTTTTTCCCTTATTTTTAAGACACTCCATTGCAGCGGTGCTATTTATTTGCCTTATCTCGCGTGTTTTGACCACGGTCTAATGGGGAAAACAAGCTTGATATTTATTTAATGATGTTTCTAGTGTTGTTGGGAAGGAAGAAGCGTTTAAGGCGAGTTAAACCAGGTAAGACAAGCAGGATTTCTCCATTTACAAGCGTCTGATTACACCAACCCGTAAGTACATTAGAAGTCTAACTCCTGCATTATTCTCTACCCTTTTATCCCTTTCTTTTTCTTTTTTTTTTGTCCTGCTCACACTGTTTCTCCACCATATTTCCCCCAGGGTCTCTCTGAAACCCCTAAATAATGCACGGCGAGTGAAGGGCTTAAAGTGATGGATCACTCTCCTCTTTCTCTTTTCTTGTATTCCTCTCGTGCTGAAGCGTATTTATCATTCCCTCAATGACACGGCTCTCAGGTGAATCTCTTAATATCTATATTTATACCAGACAACCTTTAAAAAGGAACCTTTTTTTTTTTCCCCTGATCCAGATTGTGCAGAAGCTGACTTCATAGCAGAAAATGGGTCACGCGGCTGCCTTGAGACTCTTATTTTGAAAGGTCACTTGCAGAGAGAGAAATCAGCGTTTTACCAGTTGGATTTTAATGATTAAATTTACAATGTACTTTTAAACGTATTTAATGAGGCCCCTTTGAAGATGAGTGATGATTGTTTTAAACATTTAAAGCCCAGGTTTATTTCTCTAAATGATAATAAATGTTAAATATCTCTACAAACACAAAGGTTATTGGACTTAAACCTGGAATTAAAATAAATGTACAACATGTGAGGAGACTACAGAAGAGTTAGAATCTAATATTGTGTTTTACTACAGATAAAAAAACTTTATTTAAAACATAAAACAAGACCAAACTGAGCCAAATCAGGAAAAAACACTTGAAATAAGTTCAATAATTAATAAAATAAGAGGTCAAAGGTCAATTATTAGCCCATAAAATCATAGAAAACACTGAGGATCATTATAGAACATGAAGAATATATTAAGTAAATCGGTTTTGGTCAAATTAATCTTGATTTAAGAAAAAAAGATTCAATTATCAACATTTTTTTAATCATAATGTCTTTTTATTTCATATTTCTGACTTTTAATATCATAGTTCTCATTTTTTTTATCTCATATTTCTGAATTTTATCTAATATTTCAGATTTTTTTTTATCTCATGTTGGCTTTTAATTTAATATATTTTTTATTTTTTTTAAATAATAAATTAATAATTTTATTTTAATATAAATATTTTAAATATTTCTGACTTATTTTAGACTTTTTATCTCATGTGATAACATGACAAATATAATCTGAAAATAAATAAATAAGATTTATTAAATAAATTAATTAGAGGTCAAAGGTCAATTATTAGCCCATAAAATCATAGAAAACACTGAGGATCAATAGAGAACATGTAGAATATATTCTGTAAAATGAAGATTATTATATTTTGGTTAATTTAATCTTATTTTAATTATTATTGTCTTATTGTATTTTATTATTATTATTATTGTCTCATATTTCTGACTTTTTTTTCTAATATTCCAGACGTTTTATCCTGTACTTCTCATTTTTTCTCTTATATTTCTGACTTTTTATCCCACATTTCTGTTAAATCAGTGCTGTATCAGGCTGTTTTCTTTTATTTGAACAGGTTAAATAACATTTTAGTTGTAGGAAAGTTGAGTAAATGCCCCTGAGAGGAAACTTCAGCTCCACATGAATAATGCCTTAAAGCCTGAAGTCGTATTTATACATAAAGTAAAGTAAAAATCAAACTTAATTGATCCCAGTGGGAAAAACTATAAGAACAAACACCTACTGAATTTTAAATATAAGTCCAGGCAGCTGAAATAACTTGTACCTACATGAGTCTTAATTAGATGTGAGTGGTTTTAATTAAACATGACATCAGGACAGGAAATACCCCCGAGAATAAATGGAGAAATGTTATTTAATCAATTAAAACAGACGGCGGTGGGAGATGCATTTAATTAACTGTTTAATCTCTTATTTATTGCATGTGTGTGTTTATATCTGAGCTATTTTTATATTAGTCGATGATGTAACTATGCAAAAACTTATTTTACAAGGATTTCCATTGATGCTACTCATTAGTTTATAGTCAACTTTCACCACATCCTATTAAATATGTGTTTATTTGTGGTTTATTTCACTTAAATGGTGATTTTCTGTTGGATGATGATCGTTTTAACCACTTGAAACCACTTATTTATCAGTTTACCTGCTGTAAATGATGATAAATGTTAAATATCTCTACAAACACAAAGGTTATTGGACTTAAACCTGGAATTAAAACAAATCTACATTTTATCTCATATTTCTGACTTTTTATCTCGTTTTTCTGAATTTTTATCTCATATTTCTGACTTTTTATCTCATATTTCTGACTTTTATCTAATATTTTTGACTTTTTATCTCATGTTTCTGACTTTTTATCTCATATTTCTGACTTTTTATCTCATATTTCTGACTTTTTATCTCATATTTCTGACTTTTTATCTCATATTTCTGACTTTTTATCTCATATTTCTGACTTTTTATCTCATATTTCTGACTTTTTATCTCATATTTCTGACTTTTTATCTCATATTTCTGACTTTTTATCTCATGTTTCTGACTTTTTATCTCATGTTTCTGACTTTTTATCTCATATTTCTGACTTTTTATCTCATGTTTCTGACTTTTTATCTCATATTTCTGACTTTTTATCTCATATTTCTGACATTTATCTCATATTTCTGACTTCTTATCTCATATTTCTGACTTTTTATCTCATATTTCTGACATTTATTTCATATTTCTGACTTTTTATCTCATATTTCTGACATTTATCTCATATTTCTGACTTTTTATCTCATGTTTCTGACTTTTTATCTCATATTTCTGACTTTTTATCTCATGTTTCTGACTTTTTATCTCATATTTCTGACTTTTTATCTCATGTTTCTGACTTTTTATCTCACATTTCTGACTTTTTATCTCATATTTCTGACTTTTTATCTCATATTTCTGACTTTTATCTCATATTTCCGACTTTTTATATCATATTTCTGACATTTTATCTCATATTTCTGACTTTTTATCTCATATTTCTGACTTTTATCTCATATTTCTGACTTTTTATCTCATATTTCTGACTTTTATCTCATATTTCTGACTTTTTATCTCATATTTCTGACTTTTTATCTCATATTTCTGACTTTTTATCTCATATTTCTGACTTTTTATATCATATTCCTGACTTTTTATCTCATATTTCTGACTTTTTATCTCATATTTCTGACTTTTTATCTCACATTGTGTTTTTACTACAGATAAAACACTTCATTTATTGTTGGAGCTGAGGTTTTCTACTGGGATTAATGAATAAAACCCACTGCTGCAGCTGTATCAGGAGGTTTTATCAGGCTTTAACAGGTTAAAATGATCATATCAGACACGTGTAGATGACACCACCTCCTCTGATCATGTGTTGTGTAAATGAAGAAGCATGAAAACTCCAGAGGGAGCCGTTACTCAGCATTAATGTTAAACCTGCTGCTGCTGCACGGCCATTACTGAGTATTTACTGTGCATCAGCCAGTTATTTTAGTCCAAACCAGGAATAATATGAATATGAATAATGCAGCTCAGTGTAAAAGTTACAGGCACTTACATTTATTGGGTGATTGGTTTTAATACTGACAGAGAGCTGTTGTTTTATTACTGAAAACCTTCCTCAGATGCAGCAATGATGGATATTTATTTCCTTATTTGGTCTTGTTTTAAGTAAAAAACACTAACATCTGCCTAAAAACAGATTAAACTAACTAAAGACAAGAAAAACAGAAATAATTCTACTCAAAGTTGGACTAATTGGAACTTTTATATAGCTTTATTATTACAAAACATAGTTTTAATGCAGTTTAACTACTATAATGACTAGTTAATCAATAGTTTACAGTGTAAATTACCCAAATATAGTGTTTTTCTTATGTCTTATATTCATATTATTTAGTTAAATTGCTTTTATTTTGAAAATACACTTGTCTAAGGCATATTTCTCTTCTCACATATTAAAATAAAAAAGATTAATTTAGAATTTAATATTGATTATTAATAGTCTATAACTGATATTGTACATTAATAGTGATTATTGATAATCTATAACTGATATTATACATTAATAGTGATTATTGATCATCTATAACTGATATTATACATTAATAGTGATTATTGATCATCTATAACTGATATTATACATTAATAGTGATTATTGATCATCTATAACTGATATTATACATTAATAGTGATTATTGATCATCTATAACTGATATTATACATTAATAGTGATTATTGATAATCTATAACTGATATTATACATTAATAGTGATTATTGATCATCTATAACTGATATTATACATTAATAATGATTATTGATTGTCTATAGCTGTTAACATTAATAAATTAGATAACATTTATTGATAATTGTCTATATCTTCTTGATTTTGCTTTAAAATCAACCATTTAAATCTGCATTTAAAGTTCAAATCCTCTCATCAGTGTAACCCTGACCCCTGTAGTAGGTAGAGTTCCTGCTTTAAAGTGAAATGACTGACTCATTGTGTCCAGTCATGGTTCTGGAGCTGAACTCCCTGAACCACAGAAGGCGTCAGCATTTATCATGGTGTGACCCCTGCTGGTTAAAGGCTGTACAAATGGTTCCCAATATAAATTCTTCGCTGCATCAAATCTTTATTTTTACCCGCTCTCACCTTTTATCCTCCTCTACCACACATGAATCCTTCAAACGAGGCTCCCAGTGTTATTCCACCTGTATTCACGCGTTTCAAAACCAGACTCGAGCCCGTTAATGTGCCTTTTAATGTGTTTGAATCAGACAGGAAACAGACTTTAATGTCCACGTTGAATCATGAGTTTGTCTGGAGGTTTATTAGTCTCTTTCGGTGTTTTTTACGGCCTCGTTTAGCTGATGCTGCAGCATCATCTTCCCTCCTCCGTCTCCTCGTCTGACCCGTCATTCAGGAGATTACTTTACAGGCCGTCTCCCTCCAGGCTTCCTTTACAAAACCCTGTTTTTGTGCGTGCGTCACACATTAGGTCCTGTAGCAACGCTGCAGGATTCTGTGACTGCGCGGCTGCAACCCGAGCCGCTGTAGTTTTTGAGTAAACTGATCGGTATTTTCTCCATTTCCTGCTCGGCTTCTGTTCTCTGGTCGAACAAAACAAAAGTCAAGCACCTTCATCACCTCTGTCCAAGGGTTAAAATCCCAGTCATTTGATCGGGGAGGACAACGATAAACAGGAGATTTGTAGAATCTTTTAAGGGGATATGTAAAAAATACTATACTCCTATACTGCCATAATAAACTCCTTTGCAGCTTGTCTTACAGGTTTGAGCCCTCAGCATGTTCAAATATTTTAGACGATATAACTAAAAGTAATAATAGGTGTTATAAAAAAAACCTATTAAAATCATTCATTAATCGCTGTTGCTATGGTAACCTCCATCGTTAGAGCTCGTTAACGATGATTAGGTCTGATCTTAACCTGCAGACTGGTAAAAAAGAGGCTGATTTTGGTCAAATTTTGAACAGATTCTGTGATAAATGACTTACTGGCTTCTACATGTTAGCTTGATTGGTTTCTTTCACATAGCTAGCTGCTATGTAAAAGGTTTAAAAAGGAATGTTTCATGGAAAACACAAAGATTGTTTGGGTGACGTTATAATTTTAGTTATGAAACCTAATTATAAGGTATTTAGTTATAAAACCTCTAATTAATTAGGTTAGTTTTCTTTTGTTACAGCATCAGTACATATTAGTTGTGTTACTGTTACAGCATCAATATATATCATCAATATAACATTTTACAGAATATATTCTTCGTGTTCTGTCAAAAACATGAGATAAAAAGTCCAAAACATGATATAAAAAGTCAGAAATATAAGATAAAAAGTCCAAAACATGAGATAGAACTTCAGAAATAGTATATAAAAAGTCATAAATGTGAGATAAAAAGTCAAAAACATGAGCTAAAAAGTCAAAAACATGAGATAAAAAATCTGAAAAATGGAATAAAAAGTCCGAAATATGAGATAACATCACCAATATCTACATCAATACAATAAGAAAATTGTTTATTATTTTACTGTTTTGATATTTAATTTAGATTTGAGGTGTTTGTGTTGTTATTTAATCGTCTCCTTTCATAAATATTCTTTTTAAACATTTTACAGAATATTTTTAACCTAAATACAGTATAATACAATCACGCTAGCTTGCTACTAGCTAACTGTCGAAATAACCGTTAGTCACTTATATCACCAATATCTACATCATCAATACAATAAGAAAATTGTTTATTATTTTACTGTTTTGATATTTAATTTAGATTTGAGGTGTTTGTGTTGTTATTTAATTGTCTCCTTTCATAAATCTTCTTTTTAAACATTTTACAGAATATTTTTAACCTAAATACAGTATAATACAATCACGCTAGCTTGCTACTAGCCAACTGTCGGAATAACCGTTAGTCACTTATATCACCAATATCTACATCATCAATACAATAAGAAAATTGTTTATTATTTTACTGTTTTGATATTTAATTTAGATTTGAGGTGTTTGTGTTGTTATTTAATCGTCTCCTTTCATAAATCTTCTTTTTAAACATTTTACAGAATATTTTTAACCTAAATACAGTATAATACAATCACGCTAGCTTGCTACTAGCCAACTGTCGGAATAACCGTTAGTCACTGGCCCCGCCCACTGGGAAAAAACGGCATCTAGACCAAACCATTTCAAAAAATAGGGGGGGGGGGTCATAACTTTTCAATAATTAAGAAACGCGTTGTTTTACATTTAGCTTGTGTTGTACGTTTACTACCTTTATTTAACATTTCTTTAACATTAAAAATGATTTATTTGCATTTATAATATGTATTTATTTATTTTTCTGGTAGTGGAGGGGGCGACTTTGTGGAACCTGTGTCCTCCCTCCCGCCTTTTTTTTTCTATTTCCGCCATTTCCTTCTCTCCTCCACCTTTCCTCTGCGGCCTCAGCACTACGAGGACATTCTACATTCTCTTCTCTAAATAGGGCATGTTGTTTTCTCTTTTTTTATTTTTTTTTATTTTCGATTTTTATACCAAGGCCAACTTGTTCTATCCGTTGACTCCTGACGACGCCGCAGCCTGAAACGCCCGAGGCGGGAGACGTCGTCGTTATCAGCCTTTGGATTGACGTCACCCGGTAAAAACGCTTTTTTTTTTTTTTTTTTTTTTGCGGTGTGTCGTCTGTGTGCGGGGCCCACGTGACTCTGGAGGACGAGCAAAAACGATCCCAAAATGTCCCAGAAAAAAAAAACGTGTTCATCAAGGTGACTCCGTCCACACTAAAAATTTAAATGATGTGATAAAATTTCCATTATGAGCTGTGGACACTGGACTCTAAATGTGGAAAGTGGAGCATAAAATATACCTTTGTCCCTAAATAACACACCAGTTATAGATAGAGTCAAGTACATGGGGTTTATATTATTATTAACCGCTTCAGTACAAGGCCTATTTATCAGTTTACTGCTGTAAATGATGCATAAATATGGAATGTTTCTACAACCTTAAAGGTTATGGATTCAATCTGTTAAACTCTGCTACAGGACAGCATTGAGTTTTATTCATAAATCACAGTATTAAACCTCAGCTCCAACATTAAATGAAGTATTTTTAGCTGTAGTAGAAACTCAATGTTACTGTTACAGCATCAGTATATAGCATCAATATCCACATCATCAATACAGTAAGAAAATAGTTTAATTCGTCATGATCTGTCCAAAACATGAGATAACAAGTTAAAAACATGATATAAAAAATCAGAAATATGAGATAAATAGTCCAAAACATGAGATAAAACAGAAATACGGGATGAAAAGTCAGAAATATGAGATAACATATCATCAGTACAATAAGAAAGTAGTTTAATTCTTCATGTTCTGTCAAAAACATGATATAAGAAATCAAAATATGAGATAAAAAGTCAAAAATATGAGATAAAACAGAAATGTGGGTTAAAAAGTCAGAAATATGAGATTAAAAAGTCAGAAATATGAGATAAAGAGTCCAAAACATGAGATAAAACAGAAATATGAGATAAAATGTCAGAAATATGAGATAAAAAGTCAGAAACATGAGATAAAAAGTCAGAAACATGAGATAAAAAGTCAGAAATATGAGATAAAGAGTCAGAAATATGAGATAAAAAGTCCAAAACATGAGATAAAACAGAAATATGGGATAAAAAGTCAGAAATATGAGATAAAATATCAATACAATAAGAAAATAATTTAATTTGTCATGTTCTGTCAAAAACATGATATAAAAAGTCAGAAACATGAGATAAAAAGTCAGAAATATGAGATATATCAAAAACATTTAGTTTTACTACAGATACTTCATATATTGTTGGAGCTGAGGTTTCTACTGTGATTTATGAATAAAACTCAATGCTGAACCTGGATCAGGAGGTTTTAACAGGATTTTAACAGATTAATCAGCATCAGTGTAATTATATATTATTAATTCTATATATTCTGCATGTACATAATTACACATAAATACACACAAATTCTAGTGGCATACTATATATATATATATATATATATATATATATATATATATATATATATATATATATATATATATATATATATACATATATATACATATATACATATATATATATATATATATATATATACATATATACATATATATATATATATATATATATATATATATATATATATATATACATATATATATATATATATATACATATATATATATATACATATAAAACTATGCCACTAGAATTTGTGTGTATTTATGTATATATATGTATATAATCACATATATCATCAGTATACACACCAGTGTATATAACACAGTTAATTAATTGGGTTTATTTATCAGTTTTCCTGCTCTAAATGATAATAAATGTTAAATATCTCTATAAACACAAAGGTTATTGGACTTAAACCTGGAATTAAATGAATCTACACCATGTTCAGTGACTACAGAAGAGTCAGAATCTATTTATAATGCTGTGACAGAGCAAATATAGTTAGAATATAGAAAATAATTCTGATAAAAATACCTTATTTAGTGTTTTATCTGAGGTTTAATCATGTTATATATGCATAAAACTCTATAGTTCACCTGTATCAGGTTTTCTTTGCTGTATTTCAACAGGTTAATATAATTTTTATCTGTTCTAAATGTACTTAAAAGGGATATTTTACACATTTTAACCCTCTTAACATGTTAGTGGACAAATCTGCTTCAGTCAAGTGTCTGTTTATGGTTATTGATCAATGAGAAATAGTCTCAATAACCAAAAAAACCTCAGTTCTGGTTTTAAAATGATCCAAAACAAGATAAAAATACTATATTTAATGTTGTAACTGAGGTTTTCTCGTGCAGAATATGAATAAAAGTCAATAATGCTCCAGTATCGGGGTCTTTTTAGGGGATTTTAACAGGTTTTAGTCATTAATTTCATGTAGATTCATTTAAAAATCACAATACAACAGATTTTCATATCATTTTGTGACATGATTCATTTAATACAACACACAAACAGCTGGTAGTGTGATATTTTATTCTGTTTTCAGTGAATTTCAACGTGAACATGAATCTCTGACCCCATCTGCAGGTCATTGTCATAATTATCAATATCTCAATTATAAAAAATATGGATGATATAATCAGAATTATGTGTCTATTAGTTTAAATTTGAAAAAATAACAAATTAATAATGAATTTGGAATAAAAGACAATCTATTTTTTATATTTAAGCCATGATTACTGTAGTAAAATACTATAGTTCTATAAATAATCATCCAAATTCCCTTTAAAATAACTAAATTAATAAAATATAGGCTTTTTACCCTATTTAAATAAAGGCCTGAGTCATTTATTCAACTTTTTGGAAACAGAGAATATTCTATTTATGAATCATTTCAATCAAAACTTTATTGTTTAATGTCATGTAACATTAAAGAATAAAGTGACTTTAGGACAGTTTCTGATGATTCTAGTTGTAATTTAAAGATCCTGGAACTTCCTTTATTTCTTTATATTTGGCTGCATATTTATTGAATTTAGCACTTTATATTAAATTATTATTAAATGATATCATTCACCAGTATAAATTGATTATTTACAGCTTCTTCTTGATCATAAAAACGTGTTAAATGATCATTTTAGCCCAAAGAATAAACATTAGATGTCATATAATATAAAGATTTATTCATGATTAAAAAAAACTCTTATTATTTTAATATAGCAATGATATGATCATCTTATTAGAATAATTATTTACAGTTTCTTATGTTTTTGACTTATTTTTATTTTATTTTATCTGTGATTAATACAAAAATGTAGAATAATTATTATATAAGAAGTAGATAGAAGTCAACTAAACTAATAAATACTTCAGATAAGAGTCTGAATATTAACTTGTATATATATATATATATCCACTCCATCTACACATTGATATTTTCATATTGTGAATCTTTATTTTGTTCTTATATATTATTGCCTATTATTCTATTTTATTGCCTTGTTTTATGCAATCAAACTGTTGCTATGGCAACCAAATTTCACTTTGGGGACAAATAAAGTCAAACATCTCCAATAGATGGAATTCTCGCCTGCGTATCTTCACAGGATTTACACAGCTTTTATACTGAAATAACATGTTTATTACAACGATTTCATACAGAACAATAAATATTATCTACAAAAATCAAACAACTGGATCTTCTGACAGGACAGCGGCGGCAACGTTCCTGAGCTGCAACGGAAGCCGACGCTTCACGTTTTGGTAGGAAACGGTTCCCTGGACGGACGTAGGGGGATATTTCACAGCTCAGCCGTGACCGGACTCTGGTTTCCTGTCGTCGGTAACATGAATCCCGGCGTGGGCGGAGGACGTGGATCAGGTCTGGTCGTCATGTGACTGTAAGTAGATCGGTTTGGACTGTTTCCTCAGACGCTGCTGAGCCTTCAGCTTCCTGCCTCTCTGAGTGGCCAGGCCCATCGGAGGCAGGTAGTTCTACAGGAATAACACATACAACACGTTGTGCCTTAATATGCAATACTTTATATTTATTAACATCTACCTCTGGTCTATTCTATTTATTATTCTATTGGATGCAACCTGTGGGTCCAACACATATTCTGTTATCCAGGATAATAACAATAAAGACTCTTATCGATAGCTTTAATGCTAATTTTGTTAAATCACATTAATTTATGATAACAACAGTGAACATGCAATAGGGAACGTAAGGTTTTCACTGCTATAATTTTCCAGGAAACTTCAAGGTAATTTCAAGGACATTCTCATTTCCAGGACATATGGAAACACTGATGTCTATATAATTTAAATGAATATAAAGAACATGTATTAACCTACTTGAAGCTTTCACTGTCCTGGAAAAACCTGGAAAATGATTGTCCCAATTTTACAGTAATGGAAAACATTATTATTAAGTTATACTAGAAAACTATGGCAGTGAAAACTTGACGTTATCCCTATTGTTTATTATTTCCACTGTTGTTAGCATAGTTGCTAAATTAGCATTAAAGCTATCAATCCGTCAATTTGACAGAAAGTCAAAAACTTCATCAAGTCTCTAAAAACGTATATTTTATGTTCATTTATGTTCATTTGTACCATTTTTATTTATAGAAAAATCACAGAATGTGTTTTTTTTAACATTAAACGTCAAATGGTGTAAATGGAAAAAAGAAAAGAATATAAATAGAATAATAAAAGGATGTAAAACTAGTAGATAACTTGTTTTTTTAATACCTTTTATAAGACATTGTCCCATATATATGTGTGTGTGTGTGTGTGTGTGTGTGTGTGTGTGTTACTTACAGCCCGTGGGTATGGGTTCCTGTAATGTAAACCTGTGAGAAAACAACAAGGTCAACATCATAAAGAAATAAGAACTATTCATCTGTTATATCAGTGATCAGGTTACAGAACACATTATGTCAGTATATGGATGATTCTGGTGTTCTAACTCCATCTGTGTTGCGTTAAAGAACATCTCACCTATTTCTATCCTCGCCTCACATTCTTCTATGCACCGCTTTATCGATTCTTGATCTGAAATCTACAAAAAAACACAAAGATGCAGCTTCATTTCATCGTAGCATTGCAGCTGTTTCCTCTTTCTGAAGCTACAGATTTAACCTGCTGGTTGTGTCTGAACAGATCCCGGGCCTCCTGCTCGATGTATTTCCTCTCAGCCGCGGTGTCGTCTGCCGCTCCGCTCTGGGCCCGCCAGGTCCGAGCGATACGGAACACCCGCGAATACAGAGATAACACCGTCCTCCGGGTGGAGGCCGTCATCATCAGGACTCTGGAAAACCTGCAGACACGGGCAGTTACACTCAGTAACTGGTGATTATCACTTCCTGCTGAAAAGAAGCATTTTTGTTAATGAGGTTGAAGGATTTTATCATGAGAAGTTTCAGCTTTAATATTAACGGTGTTATTTCAATTTACGGCAGGAAAAAATGAGAAAATTTTACATTTAAATACATCAATCTGGTGTGATTTGAGACCAAAATTAAAAAAAGAAGCTGTAGATTATCAATAATCACTATTAATGTATAATATCAGTTATAGACTATCAATAATCTTTATATATATATATATATATATATATATATATATATATATATATATTCTAGTTTTTAACTCCTTTAACATGTGAGTTTTGGTGGAATTTGGATTTTAAGGTGGAAATTCACTAACTAATCTGTAATTAATCCAGTTAAATTAATCCGGGTCAGGTCTTTTTGTTCCATCGTTTCAACACTAGATGTCACTCTAACCTCCACAGATCTGTTTTATAATCATCATAATGTTGAGTAACTGTTAAATGACTCGACTGAAAAACTTCTGATGTGATTTTTAGCTTCAGGAAAGTTTCAATCTGCTTGAAAATATATGATTTTGATTAATTTGACGTAATTTGGAGCCAATTCTGGTTCAATAGTTTCAGCTTTGACACGTTTGATGTGAAAATGTGAAGCATCAATTAAACAAATTCACAGAATGAACTTCACAGTGAGGTGGGAGACATGTACATTTAAATATATTTCTATTTTATTTTTCTGGATAATTCTTCCAAATGAGGGAGAATAATAGTCGATGCCGTTTTAAGGATATTGAAAAACCAGCTCTAGTATAAATAATTTTATAAGAAAAAGCCTTTTCTTTAATAATTTGATCTTTAAGAATAATTAATCGACATGTTTTGTATAGCAGTTGATTATAATTAATTAAATAAGGTGTAATATCTACTGTCGCAGATTATCGTTGAGTCGCCTCCTTAAAGCTAAAACTTAGCATATTAAAAAAACGGAGATTAATTAATCGTTAAATTAATATCATTGACTAACGCGTATTTTATTATTAAATATCTCAACACTTACCTTTATTTTACTGTGACAGCTCAGTCAGATCAGCGTGTCGCCTCCTAGGACACAACACACACTTCTGTCGCTTGATGATGACGTATCCGCTGACCCGGGGCTGGATATATACACGTAGAAGCCGTGTTCGCCGGTGCTGTCAATTGGGACGGTGCGTCAACGCGGCCACCATCTTATGTCGGGGAAGCCGCGCCTCCTACAACACAGCTGCTCCATCAAAGACGAAGTGATTTATACATAGGTGTGTCATAGAATGTCAATGTACTTGTTTATAAGAACTAAATAAAGTTTATACAAATATAAAAAATAAAATTACTCATTAAGCAGACTGTTATCATAATAATAATTATTGCTGTATATTATATGATTTGTTTTTATCACTAATGATCATATGTTCAACACGTTCTACACAAAGGTTTTAAAGAAGAGAACAACAGTTTAAGAATCTTCAAATAAATGAAGTCAAACTTTCATCTAAAAAGCAACTAAAGCTGCCAGATAAAAGTAGAAAATACAATATTTCCCTATGAAATGTAGTGAAGTGGAATTATATACAACTACTTTAACTACGACTTAGTTTCTTTCCACCACAGTTTTGTTTCTTTCATAGAAACATCCAGAAATCTGGTAATCAGACGCCCTGCGGTCAGAACCCCCGACATAAGATGGCGACCGCGTTGACGCGCCTGACCAGGCAGGCTCCGGTATCTACGTCTATATATCTATGTGAACTGTGAATATTTTAAAGAGGAAGCAAAAATAGAAAAATATTACATGGGAAAAAATAATGTCTCTAAATTTTAATCGCACAAAAAATACAGATATTTGACCTATTTTTACATATCGGTTAAATTTGTACATCTCATAATTTATAAGATATCAGCTGAGTTTTAAACGTTTATTATTATTTTTAACATTAATAAAATATGGTCATAAGTTTAAACGATATTGACGAGATATTTAACACTTGATTTATCTTAATTTGTCCTTAAAGTTGAAAAAAAGGAGCGGATCGGGTGTTTCGGTTTAACGAGTGACCGTGTTAACTGGTGACTTTCAGCCAAGGTTGCTAGATTTAACATAAATAAGTAAAGAAATGTAAATGTTTTTTTAAAAAAAATACAAAATAAATGATAAAACATCCAAGACAGACACGACCGGACAAATATATATACTATTTAAGCTCATTTAATAGTATTTTAGTAGGATAAGTAGTAGTTATTTTTCAATTTTACGGATAAATTAAGATAAAACTCTTATTAAATATCTCGTCAATATCGTTTAAACTTGTGTCTATATTTTATTAATAATAATAAATAAGAATAAACGTTTAAAACTCAGCTAATGTATACGTCAAATACGTCAAAATAGGTAAAATATCTATGTTTTTGAAAATAATACAAATTTTTCATTTAATGTTTTCTATTTTTATTTCCTCTTTATTATTCATCATTATCCCGCATCACTTCCGGCTGGTGTTGCGGTTTAAACGGGGACCGTGTTAACTGGTGACGTCCGGTTGGATGTTTCCGTGGTTGTCGTGGTAACGGCGGCTGTTGAAAACGCGAACATAACGTTGTTTGTTCGAAACTTTATTTCGAACATGTTTGTGAACACCGGGTGGTTTATAACGACCTCTAAATAAAATAAATAAAAGTAAAATAAATAAATAAAATGGTAGAGGAAGGCAGGAAGCGATAAATAAACAGAAAACAAACAATCGAAGCAATAAAAATAAAAATACAAACCCTTTTTAACCCGCTGCCGTTACCACGACAACCACGGAAACATCCAACCGGAAGTCACCAGTTAACACGGTCCCCGTTTAAACCGGGACACCGGCAGGAAGTGATGCGGGATAATATTGTAGCTGCTCTCTCTGACTAAAAAGGGGGAAGCACAAAGAAATTGGCTGCTTTAAGTCCAGAGATGGTGTTTTAACTCCACAGATAGAACTCAACATGGACCCAGAAACTACAACAGCTTCACACGTGTTTCCTTCATAAAAGAAAAGCCGCAGCGGACTCGACTTTAATGTAGAAGTTTTTTTTCTTTTTTTTTTAAATACTCAGCTGGCTGCTAGTTAGCTAGCAACGCGACGAGTTTTGATTCACTTCATTTCTGATTCTAACTCGCTTTATCGATGAACACCTGGCTCCACGTGGTAGAAATGTCCGGACAGGTGAGTTTCTGTGCGGGGATGAAACTGTGTGACTTTTACAGGGCTAGCTTTTAGCCGATAGCTAACTTTTAGTGATGCTAACCTGGCTAGCTGTGGCGACGTCGTCAGGGCCAGGCATTATAAGTCTGTGCGATTAATCGAATTTTAATTCGATTTACGTGTCAAACGATCTCTGAAATCATAGAATAGAGTTGAAACGATATTTGACATTTTTCAATATACAACATCTGAAAGAGAGAGAGTTATAGAATGCCAGTAGAGCAAGAGCTATATATATATATATATATATATATATATATATATATATATATATATATATATATATATATATATATATATATATATATATGATTAGAATCTTTCAGTTAATTAACAATAATTTCAGTTTATTACAGCTTCCAAAGGAATTAAATAAAAATAGAAGTAAAATATAGAGATAATAAAAGGGCAGATGAAGACAGGAAGCAATAAATCAATCAATCTCTATATATCTCTCCACTATCTCCTAATTAATTAAAGGAATAACAGTAATACTCCTACTATCAGTAATAATAATAATAAATACATAAATAATAAAGCTAAACATGTTCAAAAAGGAGTAGAAACAAGTAAAATACTTATTAAATCCTACCCTAACACTATTAAATTAAAATAATATATAGACAATTATTATTTCCTGTGATTATTTATATGAAACTATAAGAAAATGTAAAGGCAACAGCGCTTTATAATCAAAGCTTAAGTGCTTGACACTTAAAATGTGATTATATATATTCCTATTTTTATTGTTACCATATTTTATGATTTCATTATTATATATTGCATATATATATCACTTTTTTTTATAGTAAATCAATGCATTCTTACATTTTAATATCCTATTTTTTGTACTACCGCATTTTAAATGTTAACGCATATTGCACTTTCCTTATAATACTTATTTATATTTATATATATGTGTGTGTGTGTGGATCTTTGTGACAACACAACAAATCAGTTTAATCATCTTAAACCACAAACTCACTGAAAATAATCCTGATTTCAGTACTGACCATAATAATAATCATATTATTTTCATATCCAGGCAGGTTTGGATGTGATTAAACTTAAAATCCTCCATTATAACAGCTTCAAAAATCATCTGGATTCCGTTAAATCATCCCAGACGTTACAGATAAATATTGTGGAATGGTTTCCATGTCGTGTTTGTTCCAAATTGGTGTAAAAAAAAACCCAAAATCAGTGGCGTTTGGGTTGATAACGGAGACCCGGGCTCACCCCAGCACGCTGCTGTTTGCTGAGGATGATTATTAAAATAAATCCTAATAAAGAAGCAGATGTTCCAGATGTTGGAGCCACGTGAGGTCGTCCGTGACCCAGGAGAGATTTGCCTCGACATGTCCGGCGCAATGATCAAGTGGTGACTAATGCAACTTGAGGCCATTAATCATGGGCTCAGTTTCAGGGTTAAATCGCTCACAAATCAATTAAAATACAGTGATTAAACATGATTTAATGCAGATTTGTGAGCTGGGATCAAATTGTTCACTATTAACGTATAATATCAGCCTCAGACTGAGCTAATTATCATAAATTAATGTTTTTATCTGTTCTAAATGCACCGTAATACTCTAATAATCTTTATTTAATGATTAGAACAATGAGGAATAGTCTCAATAATGGAAAAAAACATCAGTTCTGCTTTTAAAACGCTCAAAAAATGTTTAATACAAACTAAATA
The DNA here is from genome assembly GCA_030544235.1 of Lepturacanthus savala. Taxonomy (NCBI): domain Eukaryota; kingdom Metazoa; phylum Chordata; class Actinopteri; order Scombriformes; family Trichiuridae; genus Lepturacanthus; species Lepturacanthus savala. Next base: position 24,866,685 of record CM060471.1, on the reverse strand, counting down.
AGTCAATTTATTACATTTAATAAATATTTACTGAGTAATATGAGTCATACGCTGCAAAAAGTAAAATATATCTTGTTTTTGGGACAATTATTATAATATTTAGTGGAATTATCTTAATCCACTGGCAGATAATTTATCTTATTTCAAGATTTTAATCAATTTAATCTGTTTTTAGTCTTAATAATAAGATAATTCTACTTTAAAATATAATTAATTATACCAAAATCATGTTTTAACACAAACCAAACCAGCTTCATCTGTTAAATTAAACATTTATTTTCTCATTTTCACTTTTTATCTTAGATTTGTGATAATAGTTTTATATTATCCTCCTTTTAGCTCATATTTTTGATTTTTTATAACATTTTTTTGACTTTTTTTATCATAATGTCACATATTCTTGACTGTTTATCTTATATTTGTGACGTTTTATCTCATATTTTTCAATTTAATTGAACAAATAGTGATGTACATGTACAATAATATGAGTTCTCTACTAAAACAAGTCAATATTCCATACAATTAGTCCAAAATTATATTTTTCTAAGTTGTATTTATTGGATTTTAGTAAATTTAACCAGTTTTTAAGTAAATATTAGTCTTGTTTAATTAAAACAAGACAAAATCAGGAATAAAAAAGTCAAATTATCTGCTTTTTTGGTGCAATTAGTCTAAAATTAAGCAGAAATATCTTATTCCCTGGAAGATAATTTAGCTTATTTCACCTTTTTTCCTGATTTTTGAAAAAAAAGGCTAACATTTTCTTAAAATAATAAAATAAGCTGAATTATCTGCCAATGGAATAAAATAATTCTACTTTAAAATTTAACTAATTATATCAAAAATATGTTGAACACAAACTAAACCAGCTTCATATTGATGTTAAATTTAACACTGAAATCTTGATTTTAGTCAATTTATTCTGTTTTTTAAGAAAATATTAGTCTTGTTTTCTTAAAAAAAGACAAAATTAGGAATAAAAAAGTTGAAATAAGTTAAATTATCTGCTTTTTTTGTCCATTTAGTCCAAAATTAAGTAGAATTAATGTATTCCACTGGCAGATAATTTAGATTATTTCAACTATTTTTCCTTATTTTTGGAAAAAAAGACTAATATTTCATTAAAATAAAAAAAAACTTAAAATAAGACAATTTTTATTAATATATAAACTTGATTTTAGTCCGTTTATTCTGTTTAATTAAAATAAAACCAAACAGGAATAAAATACGTTGAAATAAGATAATTATTATTATTGTTATTCCACTTTTTCCTGATTTTTGGAAATTAAGATTAACATTTTATTTAAATAAAAAAATAATTAAATTATCTGCCAATGAAATAATAATATAATTCCTCTTAATGTTGGATTAATTATACCAAAAATATGTTGAACACAAACCAAACCATGTTAAATTTAACATTTACTGAGTGTTTTGGCAAAATTAGTGTTTTTTTGTCTTGATTTTAGTCAATTTAATAGATTTTTTAGAAAATATTAGTCTTGTTTTCTTAAAAAAAGACAAAATTAGGAATAAAAAAGTTGAAATAAGTTAAATTATCTGCTTTTTTGGTGCAATTAGTCCAAAATTAAGTAGAATTAATTTATTCCACTGGCAGATAATTTAGATTATTTCAACTATTTTTCCTTATTTTTGGGGAAAAAAAGACTTAACATTTTCTTGAAAAAAAAAAAAAAAACTTAAAATAAGACAATTTTTAAAATTTGTCCAAAATTAAATAGAATCATTTCAACTTTTTTTTCCCTGATTTTTTTTTTTTACATTTTCTTAAAATAAAAAAGGAAAAACTTAAAATAAGTCAATTCCTATTAATATATAAACTTGATTTTTCTTCAGTTTAATCAGTTCTATTAATACAAGACCAAATCAGGAATAAAAAAGTTTAAATAAGTTAAATTATCTGCCTTTTTGGTTCAATTAGTCCAAAATATTAAGTAGAATTATCCCATTAAATCATATCTTATCACATTAAAACATGTTTTTCACAAACTAAACCAGCTTTGTTCATATTGACGTGTTAAATTTAACATTTCCTGAGTAAAATGAGTCATAAAAACAGTGATACACTGAATTACAACCATTAATTTAGACAAACAGGTTTGTGGGAATAATGATGATGAAGATGATGATGATGAGCTATCCTTTTCTGCTTATGACAAGATGAATGTGTGTTTTCAGCATTGCGGATGTCAAGGTCACAGTGATGGAGCAGAATAGAAGAACAGTGATGATGTAAGTAACGACTTTAACAACAGGAGAAATACACATTTATTATAAAATATAATGTTTAATATCAGTTATAGATGATCAATAATCACTATTAATGTATAATATCAGTTATAGATGATCAATAATCACTATTAATGTATAATATCAGTTATAGATGATCAATAATCACTATTAATGTATAATATCAGTTATAGATGATCAATAATCACTATTAATGTATAATATCAGTTATAGATTATCAATAATCACTATTAATGTATAATATCAGTTATAGATTATCAATAATCACTATTAATGTATAATATCAGTTATAGATGATCAATAATCACTATTAATGTATAATATCAGTTATAGATGATCAATAATCACTATTAATGTATAATATCAGTTATAGATGATCAATAATCACTATTAATGTATAATATCAGTTATAGATGATCAATAATCACTATTAATGTATAATATCAGTTATAGATGATCAATAATCACTATTAATGTATAATATCAGTTATAGATGATCAATAATCACTATTAATGTATAATATCAGTTATAGATTATCAATAATCACTAATTAATCATTTTATTTCTTCTAAATTAAATAGATATTTTTTCTAGTTTTTAACATGTTAGTGGACAAATCTGCTTCAGTCAAGTGTGCTTTTCAAAATAAAAGCAGTTGAAATAACTTTTATGAATGAAACACTATAAATGGGTGATTTATGCTTAGAATTATTAACTAGTAATGATTCTATCACATTAAAACTGTTTTATAATAATTAAGACACATAAATTAATAATTTTAAATATAATTGGACCAAATAGTATTTCCTTATTTGTTAAACTGCTTTTATTTTGAAATTGCAGCATTAAAAACCTATGTAACACGAAGCTAATTCAGCATTTCTAGTTTTCTCTGGATACCGTTGATGTATTGTATTTTTCTATGGTTAAATCATATCATATCAGCTGCTTTTTCTCATCTTTTCTCATTTTTAGGGTTTTTTCTGGCGTTGAACACCTGGATCGTGGCGTTTTTGGCACAGGTGACTTCACTTCTTTACCTTCATTCCTTAGTTTTATTCATTTATTTTAATTTCACTTGACTAATAACCACAAAAATGTGGATCTTAACCTTCTAACTAAAGCGTTATTGACTCAGAATCACTGATAATATGAATTGTGTGCTGTGATTCTGTTTATTTATTGTATATATTGCTGTGACTATGGGGGAAATGTTGAACTGTCCCTTTAAATCTGGTTGTTTTAACTAAAATTCTATGTTTAGGGTTAAATTTAGAAATTAATCCTGTTTATTCCCATTAACTAAACTACACATTATTCACTTTAAACACCTGAATAAACACAATATATTCACAAAATACAGAGAATACTCATTATTCTTTATTATTATCATGTTATATGATCTGTATAAATGTGCATAACGATATTAATTAGCTGTTTTATTGTAGTTGACATTGGTGTTACTGTAGAATTGTGATTATTATATCTTAACTTGTAATATATTATCAATATAAATAAGTATAATGTTAATATTATGGTTGTTATTGTAATTATAATTATTTCAACCTGTAAATTGGTGTTAATGTCATTTTCATTCATCAAATCGTCCTTTTCTCTCAGGCCTGAGGGTATGTTGAGGCGTCCGGGCGGTTCTGACGGCGTCTGAAGGGACGGGATCGGGTCCGGGATCGGGTCGAGGGTCCGGGATCGGGTCGAGGGTCCAGGATCGGGTCGCCATGGGCCAGTGCGTCACCAAGTGCAAGAACCCGACGTCTTCGCTGGGCAGCAAGAGCGGAGACAAGGAGGGCGGCTCCAAGTCGCACCAGAAGAAAGGAGCAGGAAGTGGAGGAGGTCACAAAGAGGAGCCCAGCGCCCCCTGCAGCAAAGCCACCAACGAGCTGCTGAACGGCACCAAACCCCTAGAGGTCACCGTGGAGACGCCCGTGGTCACCGCGGCGACGGGGGAGCCCCGTAAGGAGGAGCCGGCGGCGGCCGCCATGGCGACGGCGGCCGCGGGGGCGGACGGAGACGGGCTGTCGCTGCTGCACATCGAGGAGATGTTCCGCTGCTACAAGGACGAGCAGGAGGACTCCATCCTGGAGGAGGGTATGGAGCGGTTCTGTAACGACCTCTGTGTGGACCCAGCGGAGTTCAGGGTCCTGGTTCTGGCCTGGAAGTTCCAAGCTGCCACCATGTGCAAGTTCACCAGGTGAGATACGAGATCCTGGGGCTGGAAACAGGTTTTAGACCTGAAAATGATATGTGAGTTATTATCATTAGAAACGAGGCTGGTTCACGATCAATCTGATGAAATGCTAAATTCTCAACATTCACATTAATGTGGTTTAAATAAAACTTTAAACAATAAATAAAACCACTAATATTAATATGTAAAATTAAAGTAAAACGGCAAGAAAGTGAATATGTAGTTCACTATAAGGAAAATACATATTATGTTATCTCGTATTTCTGACTTTTTATCTCGTATTTATGACTTTTATCTCAGATTTATGACTTTTATCTCATGTCTCTGACTTTTTATCTCGTATTTCTGACTTTTTATCTCATGTTTCTGACTTTTTATCTCATATTTCTGACTTTTTATCTCGTATTTCTGACTTTTTATCTCGTATTTCTGACTTTTTAATCTCGTGTTTTTGACTTTTTATCATGTTTTTGACTTTTTATCTCATATTTCTGACTTTTTATCTCATATTTTTGACTTTTTATCTCATATTTTTGACTTTTTATCTCATATTTCTGACTTTTTATCTCATATTTCTGACTTTTTATCTCATATTTCTGACTTTTTATCTCATATTTCTGACTTTTTATCTCATGTTTCTGACTTTTTTATCTCATGTTTCTGACTTTTTATCTCATGTTTCTGACTTTTTATCTCATGTTTCTGACTTTTTATCTCATGTTTCTGACATTTTATCTCATGTTTCTGACATTTTATCTCATATTTCTGACTTTTTATCTCATGTTTCTGACTTTTTATCTCATATTTCTGACTTTTTATCTCATGTTTTTGACTTTTTATCTCATATTTCTGACTTTTTATCTCATATTTTTGACTTTTTATCTCATATTTCTGACTTTTTATCTCATATTTCTGACTTTTTATCTCATATTTCTGACTTTTTATCTCATATTTCTGACTTTTTATCTCATGTTTCTGACTTTTTTATCTCATGTTTCTGACTTTTTATCTCATGTTTCTGACTTTTTATCTCATGTTTCTGACTTTTTATCTCATGTTTCTGACTTTTTATCTCATGTTTCTGACATTTTATCTCATGTTTCTGACATTTTATCTCATATTTCTGACTTTTTATCTCATGTTTCTGACTTTTTATCTCATATTTCTGACTTTTTATCTCATATTTCTGACTTTTTCTCATATTTTGACTTTTTATCTCATATTTCTGACTTTTTATCTCATGTCTCTGACTTTTTATCTCATATTTCTGACTTTTTATCTCATATTTTGACTTTTTATCTCATATTTCTGACTTTTTATCTCATATTTTGACTTTTTATCTCATGTTTATGACTTTTTATCTCATGTCTTTGACTTTTTATCTCATGTCTTTGACTTTTTATCTCATGTCTTTGACTTTTTATCTCATATTTCTGACTTTTTATCTCATATTTATGACAGAACATGTAGAATATATTGTCAGATGTTTATTATAAATGAGCCAATTAAATAATCACTAATCTCCATTAAATATGTAAATAGTCTCTACTACTGATATTCTATTAAACTATTGTCTTATTGTATTGATGATGTGGATATTGATGATATATATTGATGCTGGAACAGTAACACTGGGTTTAATACAGATAAAACACTTTATTAATGTTGGAGCTGAGGTTTAATACTGGGATTAATGAATAAAACTAATTTCTGCAGCTGTATCAGTTGGATTTTAACAGGTTAAACATCTTTTCTAAGTTCTCCAGGCCGTGTAAACCAACCTCTCTACTAACATGTTCTAACGACACGCTACTGACACGTCTAAACCTGAGGATGTAACACGGCCCCTGGTCAGAGAACTGAAGACCTATTCCTTACACTACTCTGCTGCTGCTACTGTTAATGCTGCTGCTGCTGCTGCTGCTGTTGCCACAGACTGAAAACTTCATCAGGTTTTAAGAAAATTTGAATAAACACCCTTGTAAAACAGAAAGTTCAAATTTAAGTGACTTTAACACCTCAACTAAACAGTCACGGGTTGATTTTGGAGCAGCATCGATGCATTTATCACTTGTTTCAGTTCTGCTTTCACACCAGTGTTGTTTTATCGGCTATTTTATGATTTAGTCTTGTGTCAAATGTCCTTATTAGTTTGAGTCATGTTTAGTTTTTTGATTAATCACTTTTTAGTTGAAAAGTTCTGGTATTTTAGTCTAGTTTTAGTCAATCGATGATGGTCAAAAAATGGAGAAACGCCCATTGGAATTCGTCAAATGTCTGGTTTTTAGGACTATTTTGATAGTGGATTAATCTATTGATTAAATGATTAATGGATTAGTTGTTTGGCTCATAAATCTGTCCAGACCAACAGTCCACAACCCAAATATCATCCGTTTATTATTATAGAGAATAAAGAAACCAGGAAATAATCAGAGAAGAGAAGCTGGAACCAGAGAATTTGGATGTTTTCTTATTAATAAATTACTCTAATCAATTAATCGATTCATGTAATGATTGACAACTAATCAATTAATTGATTGAGGCAGACTGTTTTGTTACTAAAGGTGCTTTAGGACCATAAACACAGCTATTTGTTATGAATAAACCATGAAAATTTAAATATTAAACTGGGAATACAGTCAAAATAGGGGCCCTTCAAAATAAAAGCATGCTCAAAATTATCCATGTCCAGACCAACAGTCCACAACCCAAAGATCATCAGTTTATTATTATAGAGAATAAAGAAACCAGGAAATAATCAGAGAAGAGAAGCTGGAACCAGAGAATTTAGACGTTTTTGTTCTTAAAAAATGACTCAAATCGATTAATCAGAATAGTTGACGAGTAATCGATTAATCAAATAATCATTGCAGCTCTCTGTTTAGTCTAAGAACATTCAGTTTACACCACAGAAGCAAAAGAAAAACAAGAAATATCACATTTTAGAAGTTAAAATGAAATCTTTAGTACTTGAATATTAGAATAGTTGGCAATTAATTAATTAATCGACTAATCGTTGCATTTTCTTTTTATATACGACTCAAATCAGTTAATTTATTATCAGAATAGTCGTCAATTAATCGACTAATCATTGCATTTTCTTTTTATAAATGACTCAAATTGATTATTTGATTATCAGAATAGTTGGCAATTAATCGTTTAATTGACTAATCATTGCATTTTCTTTTTTATAAACGACTCAAATCGATTATTTTATGATCAGAATAGTCGGCAATTAATCGATTGACTAATTGTTGCATTTTATTTTTTTAATGACTCAAATCAGTTAATTTATTATCAGAATAGTTGGCAAATAATCAATTAATCGACTAATTGTTGCATTTTCTTTTTATAAATGACTCAAATCGATTATCAGAACAGTTCCCCATTCATTTCTAGTACATTTCCAGATATTGATAGTTGTTTTTGTTTAGCTATAATTAGCTAATGGCTGTTTTTAAATATTTCTTTTGATCTATAATTAGCTGCTAATGCTGCTTAGGACCCATCAACCATCACTAATTACTGCTTAATGTTGTGCTACTACTCGTTTCTCCTCTTTTATAAGATGCAGCATCAGCCTCCATGCACGGTTTGACCTTCAGCTTCCAACACACACACACACACACACACACACACACACACACACACACACACACACACACACACACACAGCTACTATCTGTCAGGTAGGGGCCACACAGGAAATGGATGCTGCTGTGCCGTTAGTGGCTGAGATGAATAGACCCCCCTCCTCCTCCTCCTCCTGTTTAAACTCAGCAGTTTTCTATCCAGAGGCTTTGGACAATACCACACGGACATGATTCATTGTCAACTGATGCTTACAGAAGCTCTTTATATTACATTTGACTTTCTAAAGCCTATGTTGTCGATGGGTGAAATAACAAAAAGTACAAAAAGTTGTTCTGCCTGAGCTGGGGCCCACAGCTCTGTGGTCTAAGTCAACATTTCACATCCATCTGGTGTGATTTTAGTGTATGTGTTTATTATTATGTAATATATATAGTGTTTTATATTTAAAAACATGCAGCAGTTCAATAATATAATAGTTGCTGTTCTTAGACTTTTATACATCATAGACCTTTAAACTCACTAAATCTAGACCATAGATTCATCTGATAAAAAAACGTTTTATAACAGAAATGACAAAAACCTGAGGCTAAAATTATGGAAACTGCTATAACGTAGAATAAATAAATAAGGACTCAGTGCATAAATATACAAGTAAATGTCCATATTCATTTAATTTATTCTAAAAATGTATTTATTTGGGTATTATTTTACCATTTAGTTATTTGGGGGTATTATTTTACCATTTATTTGGGGGTATTATTTTACCATTTATTTGGGGGTATTATTTTACCATTTATTTGGGGGTATTATTTTACCATTTATTTATTTGGGGGTATTATTTTACCATTTATTTGGGGGTATTATTTTACCATTTATTTATTTGGGGGTATTATTTTACCATTTATTTGGGGGTATTATTTTACCATTTATTTATTTGGGGGGTATTATTTTCCCTTTTATTTATTTGGGTATTATTTTGCCAGTTATTTATTTGGGGGTATTATTTTCCCTTTTATTTATTTGGGTATTAATTTACCATTTATTTATTTGGGGGGTATTATTTTACCTTTTATTTATTTGGGGGGTATTATTTTCCCTTTTATTTATTTGGGTATTATTTTGCCAGTTATTTATTTGGGGGTATTATTTTACCATTTATTTATTTGGGGGTATTATTTTACCATTTATTTATTTGGGTATTATTTTATCATTTATCTATTTGGGTATTTTACCTTTTATTTATTTGGGGGTATAATTTTACTATTTATGTTTTTGGGTATCATTTTGCCCTTTTTGTATTTGGGTATTATTTTACCATTTTAGTAATTTTTAAATAAACAAATATATATGGAAAATAAAATTTTTAAATTCAATAAATTAACACTTAAAGGGAAAATAATAGACAATAAAAAATTATTAATAGGTCAGTGACAAATAATGAGAATATTTTTTTAAATACAGTTTTAAAATCATTTATCAGGCATTTTTTTAATTTATTTTTACAAAAATCACACTGAATGTACAAATATTTTTGACCTGAAATATTTAATGTTCTAAATTTAAAATATTTATTCCAGTTAGAATATAGAACTAGTTTATATACAGTATGTTTTTTAACACCTTTTATTGGAGTTAAACTATCCGATAGCAGGTTTTTAGTGTTGTAACTTCCAGCCTGTGGCTATAAGTTCCTGTAATATAAACCTGTGAGAAAATGACTGTCACCAACATAAAAGGAGGAAGTAAACGTCCGTGATCAGGTTACAGAACATACAACACGTTAGATCATCTCTCAGAACATGGATGCTACATCCGTGTTCCACCTCATGTTTCTCTATGCTCCGTTTTATTGATTCTCCTTCATTTGTTGACTTTTCACAGCCGATCAAACGGGTTTCAGCAGTTTAAGGCCGTTGATCTTTGAAAAAGATGAGAATATTTTAGTTTTGTGCATTATACATGTTTTATTTTATAGAAATGGCCACTTTACCCCAAATAAGAGAAGGGCAGCAGGGAAAAAAGGGCATTTTAGTCATGTTTTATTGTACAAACCTCCACTTTAACCAGCTTTTTAGCTCCGTTGAAGCCACTTTAACCTGTTTTTCAACAACTACGCTACAAGGAGGAAGTGTTTTAACTCGATTATGAGTTTGGAGATTGGACAGACTCTTTTTGAAGGAGGGAAAAGGTGGAAAAAGTGTTTTATTTTATACAAAAGGCCACTTTAATACTGTTTTTAGCTCCCAAGACGGCACTTTAACAGGAGGAGGTGACCCAAATGTTCTTTTTTTTTAATTTATAAATCTTTTTTTATTGGAAATACTAGTGAAAATAATAAAATAACATTAGTTTTGTGTCAAAATAAACAATTCAGACGTGTTTCTGGCCTTTTGTCTGTGCTCAGATTGTAAAACTAAACCCAGAGAATGTTTTAATTTATCTCGGAGGCTGTTAAAGGATGATAAAGGCGTCTCAAACAGAACAGAAAGCCTTATAGCAGGTTTGATCTCTTCTAAATGTAAAAACAGCATCAATTAAGGATTTTGTTATAATCGTTAATGAATATATTATCATCTGGAGACATTAACACTGACCTGCACCTGTTTTATTTTATACAAAAGGCCAATTTAAGATGGTTTTTATCTCCCAAGAAGGCACCAATAGTATTTTAATGTATCTTATCTAGACAGGGTTCCCAAACACGGTAAATTTGATCATTTCCAAATGAAAAAACAGCATCAATTAAGTGTTTTCTCTTGTTTTTATCATGGGAAATACCATCGTTAATGAATATATTATCATCTGGAGACATTAACACTGACCTGCACCTGTTTTATTTTATACAAAAGGTCAATTTAAGATGGTTTTTACCTCTTTAACAGGAGGAGGTGACTCCTTTGTGTTTGCTCAAATCATAAAACCAATAGAATCTTTTCATTTTTCGTATCTAGACAGGGTTCATGGGATCATTTCCAAATGCAAAAGTAGCATCAATTAAGGATTTTGTTGGGAAAAGGGAAAAGAGTGCATCCTTGCCACTGTTAGATATGTTTTATTTTATACAGAAAGTCAATTTAATATGGTTTTTAGCTCCCAAAAGGGCACCAATAACATTTTAATTGATCTTATCTAGACCGGGTTCCCAAACAGAACAAATTTGATCATTTCCAAATGCAAAACAGCATCAGTTAAGTGTTTTCTCTTGTTTTTATCATGGAAAAAGCCATCGTTAATGAATATATTATCATCTGGAGACATTAACACTGACCTGCACCTGTTGTATTTCATACAAAAGGTCAATTTAATATGGTTTTTATCTCCCAAAAGGGCACCAATAATCTTTTAATTGGTCTTATCTAGACAGGGTTCCCAACATTTGATCATTTCCACATGTTCCATAATCATTCCTCAACGTTGATGACTATATTCTCATCCGGCCTCTTCCCGCCTCCCTTTGCCCCCAGGAAGGAGTTCGTGGAGGGCTGTAAGGCCATCCAGGCCGACAGCCTGGAGGGCATCTGCTCCCGCTTCTCCTTCATGCTGCTGGAGGCGCAGGGCGAGGAGAACTTCAAGGACCTGTACCGCTTCACCTTCCAGTTCGGCCTGGACGCCGAGGAGGGCCAGCGCTCGCTGCAGCGGGAGATCGCCATCGCCCTGTGGCGCCTGGTCTTCACCCAGGACATCCCCTCCATCCTGGAGCACTGGCTGGACTTCCTGTCGGAGAACCCCTCGGGCGTCCGGGGCATCTCCAGGGACACGTGGAACATGTTCCTGAACTTCACCCAGGCCATCGGGCCCGACCTCAGCAACTACAGCGAGGACGAGGCCTGGCCCAGCCTCTTCGACACCTTCGTGGAGTGGGAGCTGGAGCGCAGGAAACGGGAGGAGGAGCGGGCACTGACACTGCAGGAGGAGGAGGTGCAGGAGGAGCAGGAGGAGGAGCAGGAGGAGGAGGAGGAGGGGAGGTGCAGGGAAACGGAGTGTCCTCCCACCACAGACAGACTGGAAACAGAGGGAAGCCGCGGCTCACAGACGTGGGGGGGCCACTGACCACAGAGATTTTACAAAAGGACGATTCCAACCTGAAAACTGAACATCTGTGAATCACCGAATATTCTTAGTATTACCTTTACAGCCGTTTCTCTCTCCTTTTTCCTGTTGGGGTGGGATTCCTGCTTTTTTTTGTGTTTTTGTTTTTTGAAAGGGCTCTAAGAACTATTGTTTTAAGCACTTCTTATTTAAGTTATTGTTTTACTTTTGTTTTTTTTCCCTCCCCCGCTCTAATAGTGACGGGACGTTTTAATCCACTCATCATCCATCACACTCAGTAAAGGCAGAACAAACAGGAAGCCATAACTTTTCCCACATGAACACATCATTAATTCCCACCTGGTAACACTGCTGATATGTTTTGTACGGGGCTGTAGTTGATAATAAAGAAGGGAAATCGGGACGATCGTCTACAAATAATTTGTTTTCTCACCTGCGTGATCGATGAAAATCGATGAAATCTCTGCGGTTGTTGGACTTGTGCGTTAATCTTGCAGTGCTGTGAGGATGAATCTGTTCACAAATGTATTGCAGTTTTATCAAAAGGGGCATTTTATTGAGAATTAACACCACAGGAATTTAATTTCAACCCTTGCGATATCAATTTTAAAACGCCCGCCCTCTTTTCTGCTGAGTTTTTTTTATGTTTGAGTGGATATAAAAACCCAATGATGCCTCACTGATCTGTACCAGAGGAGGTAAAAGGCACATTTCTGTTTTTTATGCTGCAATTTCTGACATAAACGTCTGTTTTAGTGTGAAAATAGCTTCAGATCAACTTAAAATATCCACCAATAATCCATTAAATACCATAACTTGCATATAAAATGCTGTTGTTAGTAATAAAACTCACCATTTTGTCCCAATACAACTGTAAATATACGTTTGCATCCAAAATACTGACACTGAAGGTTGTTTTTTAAATAAAAAATGAGAAAAATGCTGCTAAAATCATGTTATGGATAAAATAATTGCATCCAAAACAAGTCTCATATTGCAAATTCAGCTATTTCTTTCCAAATTGTTTTTTTTTCTTATTCTTAGACCTTATTAATGTACATTTTTACACTGGTTTTTGTTTTATTTTACAGGTATTTCACAAAAAAACATGTATCTCTGAAACAAATGCTTGCATCCAAAAAATACTAAAATTTAATTCTGATTTTATGAATTAAAATGCGTAATTTGCTGCTAAAATCATGTTATGGATCAAATAATTGCATCCAGAACAATTCTCATATTGCAAATTTAATTATTTCTTTTAAAATTATGCTTTTTTTTATTGGATTCTTTGACCTTAATATACATTTTTACACTGGTTTTTGTTTTATTTTACAGGTATTTTCACAAAAAAAAACTAAATACTAAAACAGAATTCTGATTTTATGAATTAAAATGTGTAATTTGCTGCTAAAATCATGTTATGGATAAAATAATTGCATCTAAAATACTTCTCATATTGCAAATTCAGTTATTTCTTTTAAAATTATGATTTTTTTTTTAGATTCTTTGACCTTAATAATGTACATTTTTACAGTTTTTTTTATTTTACAGGTATTTTAACAAAAATACATGTATATCTCTGAAACAAACGCTTACATCCAAAAAATACTAAAATTTAATTCTCATTTTATGAATTAAAATGCGTAATTTGCTGCTAAAATCTTGTAATTGCATCCAAAATACTTCTCATATTGCAAATTCAGTTATTTCTTTTAAAATTATGATTTTTTTGGGATTCTTTGACCTTATTAATGTAAACTTTTACACTGGTTTTTGTTTTATTTTACAGGTATTTTAACAAAAATACATGTGTATCTCTGAAACAAACACTTACATCCAAAGAATAAAAAAAAAATAAATAAAATGTAATTTGCTGCTAAAATCTTGAGTTTTTAAACCTGATACCCATTTATTTGCATTACTCAGCCCATAATAATGTACAGTTACCAGCTTTATTATAATAGTTATAACAGAATAAGCTAATTTATGGACTTTAATGTGTTTTTGGATGAATTTAATCCTCTGATCTGAAGCCAAACCAGACATTTACATCAGAACTTGCAGTAAAACCGTCCCTTTACCTCCTCTAATATAACATTTTCATCATTTCTGCATCAACAACACCTTAAAAAAACCTGCGTTTTTCCTTTTGTCAGAACTTACACTGGTCCTCGCACACTATCGTTTACCTCTGGGAGAAAAAGAATCGAACTACTTATAAAAAAAAAAAGAAGAAACTTCACAAACAACAGGTGATGGTTGTAAATGGATTGCACAAAAAGTAAAAACCAACCTATGGCATGCTAGGTCGCTGTACTTTAAACACTCTGCAGAGAGATTGATGTCAAATGCATCTTATTTCCATTTGTTTTTCTCCAACCTCTAGATTGATGGTGATTAATTAGCCTGTAGGATGTTTTTTTCTGGGATGAGTTGATGACTAGATGCTAATTAATTCATTAACGTGGGTCCAGTTTGGTGAGAGGGCGACAACAACCTCATCTATTTCGGTTTACATCTACAAAACGGTTTTATTTCACACCCCCTTATCCTTTTTATATGAAATGTATTGATTTATAATAAATAAAAACAGTGTTGAACTTTCGACTGTTGAACAGGAAAATCTGCGTTTTTATTTCTAATCTCGACCTGATGCTGCAGGATTTATAGATTATAATAGGTTTTTATGATAATTAAGGCTTTTAAATGTTAAATTTAACAGATTAATATGATTAAAGATGGTTTGGTTTGTGAAAAACTGGAGTTATTGCTATAAATGTCTTTTATTTGATTATTTATGACTTTTACCTTTTATATTTCACCTGCCTCATATGGATTTACACTAATTTTTCCATTTTGACGTATTATATATTAACAAAGTCGACTTAAAATCACACAAAAAACAGAAAATTTTGAGTAAATTTTTATTTTTACTGTAAAAATCCCAAATGTTTGAGTCCTTATTACTACAATTACAAGTTGGACTGTTAAATTTAATAGATAAATATGAACAAATTATATCCTATTTGTAGAATTCGTCCAATAATAAGTAGAATTTTCTTGATTTATCTTGTTCTGGCAGATAAATTTGCTCGTTTCGAGTTTGTTCCTTTAAAAAAACAAGATTAACTTGAAAAGTTTGAGATAAAAAGTCAAGAATGAGGCGAATTTATGATAAAAAAGATCCAAAATATGAGATAAAAAGACAAAACGGTGAAATAACATCACAGGAAATGTTAAATTTAACAGATTAATACGACTGAAGATGGTTTGGTTTGTGAAAAACTGGAGTTATTGCTATAATTGTCTGTTTTATTTATATTATTTATGACTTTTACCTTTTATATTTCACCTTAAAAACTGTTTACTTTGCTTCATGTGTGAATTTACACTAAATTTTCCATTTTGACGTTTTATATATTAACAAAGTCGACTTAAAATCACACAAAAAACTGAAAATCAGAGTAAATTTGTATTATTTTTACTGTGAAAATCAAAATGTATATCTAAACAAGTGAAAATATCTTGTATAATGAGTTGAATTATCTTGTTCTATTGACAGAATTTACTTTCAGGTTTGTTCTTTTAAAAAAACAAGATTAAACAAAGACAAATTTGTGTTTTAAAAACACAAAATATGAGATAAAAAGACAAATTTAAGATAAATCAGGACATAAAAAGTCAAAATGACGAGATAAAATCACAGGAAATGTTAAATTTAACACATCAATGTGACTGAAGATGTTTTTTTTTATCATTTTAAAATCAGAACTGAGGTTTTTTTGGTTATTGATTCTATTTCTCATTGATCAATAATCAATAATCAGACACTTGACTGAAGCAGATTCATCCACTAACATGTTAAGATGTTAAAAACTAGAAAAATATAAAATATCCCTTTAATTTACATTTAGAACAGATAAAAATGAGATGAATTAACAGTTTTAATGCAGTATAGTTATTACTAGTTGATAATTCTACATGTAAATGATTCATCAAGTGCTTTTATTTTGAAATTGCATCACTTTTAAAGTGAGACTACCCGTTTCCCCAGAATAAAACACACAAAATCTAAATATATTCAGATTAAATCAGACTAAAAAAACCTAACGAAGCCTGAGACGACGCCACTGAATAACTATGAAACCAAAAACATTTCCTCAAAACGCACAATAAAACCCGAATGAATCATGTGATCATAACATCCTCACTTTGTCTCACTGGTTCCTCTTTTGTGGTCACGGAGCTCTCATGTGAGGTGGATGTGACAGGATGGAGAATCTGTTGGAATAAAATGACTTTTAGAAGCACAGGGGGATGCTTTGTGTCCCGAATAAAACTGAAAAACTGACAAAATACTCATTATTTATTTGAGTAAAGGCAGAATTACTCTTATCAATAAATAATCAATAGCGAATTGAAAATGTTAAGTATCAAAAGTTCTCCTGCAGACTATGTTATATGATATATTCCCTGTTTTTAATCATTAAATTGCAGAGAAATTTAAGAGCAATTAAAATTATGTGAAGCTAAATCTAGAATATAATATTATATATATTAATTTATGTAAAATATTCAAATACTTATCTGAAAATAATAAAAGTTGGAGTAGAAATAATATTATTTTCCTCTAAAATGTAGTGGATTGGAAGGTGGAAATGGTCAAGTAATGTATACACAAATAAAATAATAAAATAATTACAATATTTGAGTTAATTTACATCACTGTAATAGTATTATCAAATGTACCTATTTTATAATATTATCTATATTTAACTATAATATAATGTTAAGATAAAACAAAATAAAAATAATAAAAATAAATTAAATCATTTTTTTTTCTAATTTTCAGTAGTTTTGGTTAATAATTATGACATAAACTTAACCCCATAATGTAACCCAGCGCTGGGGGGCGGGGCTTCATCTGGAGGGGCGTGACTTCCTCTGATTCGGCTGTTCCTATTGGTCGAGCGCCAGCCTGGTTACCAACCAACACAACACACCGGACACATGAGAAAACACAGAAAAAACGCGTTAATTTTCACGCTAATGGCGAACAAAGAGATGTTTAACGATGTTGGTAAAAACCTTTACAACACACAATAACACCACAGGTAAGAACGCGCGGGAATACTCACGCAAAACGCATTTTTACGTGATTTAACGCTAGCTAGTAACACGCTAGCTCGTTAGCCGGTTTGCTAACTGAGCAGGTTAGGCGTCAACATGACGTGTTGCCAGGTAGATAATTACCCGCTTCTGCAATAAAGATGGGAATACATCTGTGTGTCGTTAATAGTGTTTGTTAACTAACATTTCTGCGTATTTTAACACAGCAGCTACGTCTTGTTAGCTTCCTGCGGCACGTGAAGCTATTTTTAATGAGTTTTGACGTTTATTACAGTATAAATGGGTCATGTTCGCCTATGAAAAAGCGGATATTTGTTCTGCTGAGTCGTCCAGAGGATGGGGACAGGGGTTTTTACCTGCTTTTCAAGGTAAAATGGGTTTAATGTCACCTTCACCTGTGTCCCCTGCAGTGATAAATCATATCTGATGATGTTTTTGGAGATGTGGGACATCAGGGTTATATGAGCAGCATCCACGATGGATAACGAGGTGAGAATAAGTCGGTTTTTAACGTGTATCAGTAGCTTTAAACACCCTTTTTTCCATTTATTAACAACTTTATTGATAAAGTTTCAAAATACAGTCAGTAATTTAATAGTTGCATATTATAGCATAAATAAAAAAGGTACAAATGTCAAGACATGAACAGAATAATATAGTAAATATAAGGTTTAGTGAAATATTTTACTTAATTTTTAGAAAGTAAAGTCTCAAAATGTACATTTTTTTTGTTCATGTTTTTTTTTTATTATTTTATTTTTACACAAAATGCCAAACAGTGCAACCAAAAAATAATGGTAATTTTTAAATTTGTTTTTATTTAAATTTTTTTCATTTATAATTCACCTATAATATAAACCTTCTTCATAGCATTTAAACCATTTTTAAGAGAGTTAAACTATCTGGTACCAAGTTTTTAGCTTTGGAGATTTTAGATCTATGGATATGAATTAGAATAATTAGTTAAGTGTTGAATTATTCATTCTTTATTTTTTATAACATTATATTTCATCCTTTGCTTCCAAATTAATTGGAATGTTGGACTAAAAGGAGATAAAGTTTTATTTTCTTTTTATCAAAAAAATTGGGAGGTAGCTTTACACTTGTTTTTATTCATTAACAACTTTATTGATAAAGTTTCAAAATACAAATAGGTGAGTAACATTTTGCATCTAATAACATAAACATAAATAAAAAAGGTATATATATCAAGACAAGAAGATCAGGAGAGGTAAATTACATTTTTCTAAATAAGTATATAAGTATTAGTATAAATATTAGTGAGAATTTAGATTTATAGATGTGAAACTTCACAATTAGATTTGTTCGTTTTTTTATTTTTCTTTAAATAATAATTCATCCTTAGCTTCCAAATTAATGAAAGGAGGTACAGTTTTAGATTTTGTAAGTAGCTCTTTTTTATTTATTAACAACTTTATTGATAAAGTTTCAAAATACAGTCAATAATTTATTAGATGAACAACATTTAGCATCTAATAACATAAATAAAAAAGGTGCATATGTCAAGACATGTACAGAATATCAGTAAAAGAAAGGAAGAAGATTCTCTAAATTAATCCTTGATTATGTTAATGTCATTTAAACATTTCTTATTATTAGTTATTTATATACATTCAGTACAGTTCTTAAACTCAATAATGGAAAATAATGTTAGAAATAATGAAAAAGGCAAAAACGGTTTAAATTTCTTTTTACAAAACTCTAAATTTTTTGTGATTTTAAAAAAAAATATATTTATTTAATTTATTTGGACATGAAATAACGATAAATTTTAAATATATAATCCACCTAGAATAAAAATATAAATAATAATAAATAATAATAAATATAAAACTAGTTTTTATACATTTAATATTGCTCTTAAATTCAGTTTCAAACGCAGGCAATTAGATTAATTTTTTAATAATATAATAAAACATCCTTAGCATCTAAATTAATCAGAATGTTTGTTGTTTTTTAGTCGATTTAGACTTTTTTTCCTGACTTTTTCCATGTTTTTCCAGCAGCTGTCGCTCTTTTTTCTGCGCTTTACTAACGTTTCTCTGTTCTTCTTCTTCCACTTTCCTCCACTTTCCTTTGCTGCTCATTGACAGACGCTGTAGCCTAGAAAATACGTAAGATCCTCGCATGATCACGCATGATTTATAATTTATATTTGATTTATAAACTGATTTATATGCACAACAACTGCTGCTCCTTTCTGGGAAACACATCAGTAGTTTATCACGGTCAATTCCTGCATAGTTTATTGTTGGTTTTACTCATTTCACACATAAAAAATAAGATTCCTCATATGAAAACCAACGTGCACATGTAAAATATGAAAATATAAAGTTTCAGTGTTTCTTTATGCTATAATTCTCTATAAAATAAGTAAATGTAGAGAAATAGTGTTGCCTTATTCACAGGATGAACAAAGATTCTTATTAAATCCAAATGTTTTTGACAGCTAATTACTTCATTAAATGTGTCTTTAAGATAAATTAAGAAATAAAAAGTCATAATGACGAGATAAAATCACAGGAAATGTTAAATTTAACTCATCAATAAGTTTTTTTTATCATTTTAAAATCAGAACTGAGGTTTTTTTGGTTAGTTGAAGCTGTTTGGTTTGTGAAAAACCTGCCTCGTGTGAATTTACACTAATTTTTCCATTTTGACGTTTTATATATTAACAAAGTCGACTTAAAATCACACAAAAAAAGAAAATTTGAGTAAATTTTTATTATTTTTACTGTAAAAATCCCAAATGTTTGAGTCCTGGTTGTTTATTAGTTGGACTGTTAAATTTAATAGATAAATATGAACAAATTATATCCTGAACAAGTGAAAATATCTTATATTTGTACAATTCGTCCAATAATAAGTAGAATTTTCTTGACTTATCTTGTTCTGGCAAATAAATTTGCTCGTTTCGAGTTTGTTCCTTTAAAAAAACAAGATTAACTTGTTTGAGATAAAAAGTTTGAGATAAAAAGTCAAGAATGAGGCGACTTTATGATAAAAATGATCCAAAATATGAGATAAAAAGACAAAACGGTGAAATAACATCACAGGAAATGTTAAATTTAACAGATTAATACGACTGAAGATGGTTTGGTTTGTGAAAAACTGGAGTTATTGCTATAATTTATGAATATTTATGAAAATATTTATGAATTTTACCTTTTATATTTCACCTTAAAAGCTGTTTACTTTGCTTCATGTGTGAATTTACACTAATTTTTCCATTTTGACGTATTATATATTAACAAAGTCGACTTAAAATCACACAAAAAACTGAAAATCTGAGTAAATTTTTATTATTTCTACTGTGAAAATCAAAATGTATACCTAAACAAGTGAAAATATCTTGTATAATGAGTTGAATTATCTTGTTCTATTGACAGAATTTACTTTCAGGTTTGTTCTTTTTGTGTTTTTGTTTTAAAAACACAAAATATGAGATAAAAAGACAACTTTAAGATAAATTAGGACATAAAAAGTCAAAATGACGAGATAAAATCACAGGAAATGTTAAATTTAACTCATCAATGTGACTGAAGATGTTTTTTTTTATCATTTTAAAACCAGAACTGAGGTTTTTTTGGTTATTGATTCTATTTCTCATTGATCAATAATCAATAATCAGACACTTGACTGAAGCAGATTCATCCACTAACATGTTAAGATGTTAAAAACTAGAAAAATATAAAATATCCCTTTAATTTACATTTAGAACAGATAAAAATGAGATGAATTAACAGTTTTAATGCAGTATAGTTATTACTAGTTGATAATTCTACATGCAAATGATTCATCAAGTGCTTTTATTTTGAAATTGCAGCACTTTTAAAGTGAGACTACCCGTTTCCCCAGAATAAAACACACAAAATCTAAATATATTCAGATTAAATCAGACTAAAAAACCTAACGAAGCCTGAAACGACGCCACTGAATAACTATGAAACCTAAATAATTCATTAAACGCGTGTTTTTAATTGTTTTATACAGAGAAAGATGAAGGTTTTTAGTTTTCGTACGGTTATAATTATCAAAATAGTCGTAGATTTCTGTCTGTGTGGTTAAATATAATCTTTGCATCCCCATTTGAAACCGTCCCACGATTTAATCGACGAATCGTTTCACCGCGAATGAAATACCGTCCCGTTGCCGCGGCAACCGGCCGACCAACGCTAGCTAGTTAGCTAGAAAAACGTGGTTTTCTTCTCTCTAATTGGCCTGAAGCGAACATCGATTGTTTTATTTAATTTTCAGAGCAGAGGAGCAGCAGTTTTTTTAATTTTTGCATAAATCGTCCTACTGGGTGGATGCAGACGCTCGTCCCTGCATGTTAATACGTGCTCCTCTAGCAGCCAAACAGCTGACGTCGGCTTTTCTTTTCTTTTTCTCTGGAAGGAGACGAAGGCGAGCCAAGGAGAGAAGCTCTCCTCCGCCGTGGACGACTCCCTGGATGAATATTTAATCGCCCTCCAGCGCAAAAACAGGTGAAGTGTGAGCAGCCGGCTGTTTGGGGCAGAGACAGATTGGATTTCACAGGATTTCCATGACTTTTAGTGGCACTGATTGGCTGAAAGGCAGCGGATTAGTGATCAGGAGAGTTGGTTAGAAGGGTAAATATCCTATATATGTTTTATTATTATTATATATATGTTATTATATTAGATAACAGCTTTAATTTAATCAGGAACCTCCCAAAAGATCAATAAAGTCCAATCGAATCTAATTAAATCTAAGAAAATTAGGAAAAATGGAGACTTTCCTGTTTTTTAAACAACCTCATTCATGTCCATATATTCATGTTTATTCCCATATATTCATGTTTATTCTCATATATTCATGTTTATTCCCATATATTCATGTTTATTCCCATATATTCATGTTTATTCCCATATATTCATGTTTATTCCCATATATTCCTGTTTATTCCCATATATTCCTGTTTATTCCCATATATTCCTGTTTATTCCCATATATTCATGTTTATTCTCATATATTCATGTTTATTCCCATATATTCCTGTTTATTCCCATATATTCATGTTTATTCCCATATATTCATGTTTATTCCCATATATTCCTGTTTATTCCCATATATTCCTGTTTATTCCCATATATTCCTGTTTATTCCCATATATTCATGTTTATTCCCATATATTCCTGTTTATTCCCATATATTCATGTTTATTCCCATATATTCATGTTTATTCCCATATATTCCTGTTTATTCCCATATATTCATGTTTATTCCCATATATTCCTGTTTATTCCCATATATTCCTGTTTATTCCCATATATTCCTGTTTATTCCCATATATTCCTGTTTATTCCCATATATTCCTGTTTATTCCCATATATTCATGTTTATTCCCATATATTCCTGTTTATTCCCATATATTCCTGTTTATTCCCATATATTCCTTTTTATTCCCATTTATTCCCATATATTCCTGTTTATTCCCATATATTCTTGTTTATTCCCATATATTCTTGTTTATTCCCATATATTCCCATTTATTCCCATATATTCCTGTTTATTCCCATATATTCCTGTTTATTCCCATATATTCATGTTTATTCCCATATATTCCCATTTATTCCCATATATTCCTGTTTATTCCCATATATTCATGTTTATTCCCATATATTCCCATTTATTCCCATATATTCATGTTTATTCCCATATATTCATGTTTATTCCTGTTTATTCCCATATATTCCTGTTTATTCCCATATATTCCTGTTTATTCCCATATATTCCTGTTTATTCCCATATATTCCTGTTTATTCCCATATATTCCTGTTTATTCCCATTTATTCCTGTTTATTCCCATATATTCCTGTTTGTTCCCATATATTCATGTTTATTCCCATATATTCCTGTTTATTCCCATATATTCCTGTTTATTCCCATATATTCCCATTTATTCCCATACATTCCCATTTATTCTTGTTTATTCCCATATATTCCTGTTTATTCCCATATATTCATGTTTAATCCCATATATTCCTGTTCTCATATTTTCCCATTTATTCTTATATATTCCCATTTATTCCCCTATATTTTTATTTATTCCCACATATTCATGTTTATTCTCATATATTCATGTTTATTCTCATATATTCCTTTTTATTCCCATTTATTCTTATATATTCCCATTTATTCTAGAGTTCCATACCAGAATATGATGATCACCACTATTAACTGTTTTATTTATTTAATGGACGTTTCAAAGATTGTAATCTATGGTTTTATGTTGATATATAAATATTAAAGAACAGAAAGTAATGACAGATGTACTTCAACAAAGGAAAATAAGGGAAAAATGGAAACTTTCCTGTTGTCAGATATAATCATGCATTTTATTTTGAAGGGGGTCGTTTTTTTTATTTGAATCCTGACTGTCTGATATATTCATACACTTTATTGTTGATTTCTTTAGGATCCTGAAGCGTCTCCAGGTTAAAGACCCCAGGGAGATCGAGCTGGAGCGTCTGGAACAGGGATTTTCTATTTACCTCAACGGAGCCAACGCTGAAGCCTGCAGGAAGCAGCAAAGGAGCCACAAGTCCGTGAGCTCCTCGCCTGCCTGGAGGCCGAAAGGTGCAAAAATAAACCCCACACACCAAAATAAAAGCCTTATATAAGAACTCATGACTCTTTTACATCTCTAATGTGCAGGGGGGGATGTTGCACCCGAGTTTCCTGGTGTTTTTTACACTGAGATGCACGATTCTTGTCGTCCACAGGGTCTTAAAAGCATTGAATTTATGATTAAAAAATCAATTTAATATAATACTCATACGTACATTCATCATATTTAACTGTCCAGATTTGTTTGATAAGTAAATTAATCTGTTTTTTTCTGCTGGTTGGGAAATAGGCTGTTAATTATGATATAAATGGTTTTAAAAAAGCCATAAAAATAGTTAAATTTAACTTAAAGAAACCTGTAGTTCATCATATTCACAATAATATAACTACTATAGATGAGGTTTTAGTAAAGAAATATTAATACGCATTTAATACCTGAAAATATTCACTAAAAATCAATTAATAGACTTTTTTATCATTGTTTTTACTTCAGTTTTATTAAAAAATGTTAAATATGGACGTTAAACACATTAAATATCTAAAAAATACCCACAAACAATGTTTTCTGTTCTAACTACTACAGGTTTTAGTGAAAATACTTATTAATATGGACATAAATACACATTTAATACCTGAAATATTTATTAAAAATCAATTTATAGACTTTTTTATCATTGTTTTTGCTGTGTTACGTCATTAAAAAATGTTAAATATGGACGTTAAACACATTAAATATCTAAAAATATACACATAAAATCAATTAATACACATTTTATCATTGTGTTTCTGTTCTAACTACTATAGGTTTTAGTAATAAACTATTTTATATGGATGTAATGCACATTTAATACCTGAAATATTCATTAAAAATCAATTAATACTTTTTTATCATTGTTTTTGCTGTGTTACGTCATTAAAAATGTTAAATATGGACGTTGAACACATTAAATATCTATAAATATACACATAAAATCAATTAATACACATTTTATCATTGTGTTTCTGTTCTAACTACTATAGGTTTTAGTAATAAACTATTTTATATGGATGTAATGCACATTTAATGCCTGAAATATTCATTAAAAATCAATTAATACTTTTTTATCATTGTTTTTACTGTGGTACGTCATTAAAAAATGTTAAATATGGACGTTAATCACATTAAATATCTAAAAAATACCCACAAACAATGTTTTCTGTTCTAACTACTACAGGTTTTAGTGAAAATATTTATTAATATGGACATAAATACACATTTAATACCTGAAATATTTACTAAAAATCAATTAATACATGTTTTATCATTGTGTTTCTGTTCTAACTACTACAGGTTTTAGTGAAAATAATGTTTAATATGGACATAAATACACATTTAATACCTGAAATATTCATTAAAAATCAATTAATAGACTTTTTTATCATTGTTTTTCTGTGGTACGTCATTAAAAATGTTAAATATGGACGTGGAACACATTAAATATCTAAAAATATTCACATAAAATCAATTAATAGACATTTTATCATTGTGTTTCTGTTCTAACTACTATAGGTTTTAGTAATAAACTATTTTATATGGATGTAATACACATTTAATACCTGAAATATTTATTAAAAATCAATTAATAGACTTTTTATCATTGTTTTTGCTGTGGTACGTCATTAAAAAATGTTAAATATGGACGTTAATCACATTAAATATCTAAAAAATACCCACAAACAATGTTTTCTGTTCTAACTACTACAGGTTTTAGTGAAAATATTTATTAATATGGACATAAATACACATTTAATACCTGAAATATTTATTAAAAATCAATTAATAGACTTTTTTATCATTGTTTTTGCTGTGGTACGTCATTATTACAATACGGTTTTATTAATAAATGTTTAATATGGATGTTTAACACATTAAATATCTAAAAATATACACCGAAAATCAATTATTACACATTTTATCATTGTGTTTCTGTTCTAACTACTATAGGTTTTAGTAATAATGGACATAATGCACATTTAATACCTGAAATATTAATTAAAAATCAATTAATAGACTTTTTTATATCATTCTGCTGCTGTAGTTCATCATAATCACAATGAACAAGCTTCTATAGATGATGTTATATATATAAATATAATGTATATTGATGTATTTAATACCTAAAACCAATAATTAGACTTTTATCATTGCAGTTCATCACATTAAAAAATGTGATTTTTTTTTTTCTGCTGCGACTCATCGTCAGAAATCTGCCGGAGTGCCCACCAGATAACGGATCCGGACCGGGACCTGGACCAGGATCTGGACCGGAACCCCGGCCGCAGGAGCCACACCGCTCCAGGGAAGGTCCAGAGGAAAGAATGGGTGCAGGTACCGGCCTGGGATCCATTATCTGGGTCCAGTAGTAGTATATAAGCGTTATAGTAGAGGAGTTATGTCTGCTGTGGTGTAAAAACATCGGAAATAGGAACAAATTCAGCCAAAATGGCAAAAAACCACACAATAAAGACATTAACTGTGCTTCTTCTATAATATAAATGTACATTATTGAGGTAAAACAACCCAAATTAACTCTAAAAATTCAATTTATTCATACATAACAAGATTTTAGCAGCAAATTATGCACATTTTTATGCAAAAAAGCAGCATTTTAAGGCAAAAAAGGTGGATTTTTACAGGAAATAACAACTGAATGTGCAGGATTTTGCAAAAACATGTTTATTTTTTGTCTCTTTGGATCCTTTACCTCTTCTAGTATTAAAATATTTTTAAAAAAGAAGCGTTATAGTAGAGGAGTTATGTCTGGTTTGGTGTAAAAACATCTAAAATAGGAATAAATTCAACTAAAGAGGCTTTGTTTTTGTCAAAATGGCTGAAAACAACATAATAAAGACATTAACTTTGCTTATTCTATAATATTTATGTACATTATTGAGGTAAAACAACCCAAATTAACAGGATTCAACTCTAAAAATTCAATTTATTCATACATAACAAGATTTTAGCAGCAAATTATGCACATTTCATTCAAAAAAGCAGCATTTTAAGGCAAAATAAGCTGAATTTTTACAGGAAATAACAACTCAATGTGCAGAATGTGGTGCACTTACTGTAAATATCATAAATTAAGAAGGAAATGAAGGACAAGCACCTTTTAAAAAGGAGGAAAATAAGAGAAATAAACCACTTAACTGGAGTTTTATTAAAGGAAATAACAACTGAATGTGTAAAATCATAATTCATCACTATATTCACAGTTGTATTGGGAGAAAATGACAAGTTTTAGTGTTTTGCTGGTGGATATTTAGCAAAAAACAGGTTTATCTTTATGTATTTTCACTATTTATCTCTTCTACTATTAAAATATTATAAATATTTCCCTTTTCTTTGTATTCTGTGCAGGATTCTGTCAGAATTCGAACAGAAGAAGGACCAAGTTTGAAAATCTCCCCAGAAAAGGATTTTGAGCCGTATGACAGTGTAGACATGGAGGTAAATGGAGTGTGTGTGTGTTGTGTGTGTGTGTGTGTTTTATTTCTTTTTTTTTTAAAGAGGAGGGGCTCGGTGTCAGATGCAGCTGTCTCTTCTACTTAGCATCTCTCTATCTCTGCCGTTTCCCTTCTATCCAATCGCCGTCCTCTTATTATCTAGAGCTCCAGCTCGCCTCGTAGTCCCTGCTCGCCGAGAGACGCCTGCAAGGTCTCCAGACCCTTCAGCTCCAGGTCTGAGAACCAGACCGGACCAGGAAACCAGGACCACAACGAGAAGGTGCTGCTCAACCTCGAGGAGGTGAAGGTGAGCAGGAGAAGAAAATGTATACGGGTTTTAATCAGATTTAAGGCGTTTTTAGTGCCACCTTAAATAAAATTTAAGGCGGAATTTTTGTTTTTTTTAAATCCTATAAATATAAGCAAAGGTTGGGAATCATGTTTAGGGTATTAAACAAACTGATAATCACATTTCAACTGCTTTTAATTAATAATTAATGGACCACTTTTATTTAAATAGCAACTCGGATTGAACTTGCAGTTCCTCATCCTGACTGCAGGGGGCAGTAATGCTGCCAACCGCAGTTAAAACAGAAGAAGAAGAAGAAGAGTCAACTTTTATGTTACTGAGGAAAAAGACAATAGAAGACCAGACAATTATAACCACCGGGTGCTGTATTTAAGGAATTTCTTATACATTTAAGGCTTTTTAATGCTTTAATTATAGATATATACGAATTTAAGACTTTTCAGATATATTTCGTCAGATTAGTCAACAACATCCATGTTGGAATAAGGCTGTAACATCACAAAATGTGGAGAAAGTGAAGCGCTGGGAATACTTTACAGATGCATTGTACTATTGTTGATATGTAAATGATGTTATATGTCCCAGCACTATATCACAGCGTTATGCCTTATGCTAGGTTTTGCGTCAGAGCCTGGAGGTCAGCATGAGGAGGAGCAGCTCGGCGGGGGAGGAGTCGGACGAGGAGTGGGTGGAGGAGCAGATCGAGAGGGAGGAGAGCACGGAGAGTCTGGACGAGCTGGGGCTGCCCCTCTCCTCCTCCAAGTCCTCCTCCAACCCCCGCGCCTCCTCCTGCTCCTCCTCCTCCTCCCACAGCAACAGCATCGACTCGGCCAACCTCATCGTCCTGGACTTCGGACCCGCGCCTAAAGGTCGGCGTCATAATCATTAATATTTCAATGTTAACTGCATTAATAACTGTTATATCAGTATTTAACGCACTTTAACAGGTTTTTAATTTCAATTAAAACAAGAAAAAATTATAAAAATTTTATAAGATTAAAAAGTGTGGAAAAATAAAAGGAAATAAATACAACTAAAGTGAATAAATCCATTTAATAAATTAAAATCGTTCTCTTATTGTGAAATTATAGTAAAAATTAATTATTCTCCTTTTTCCTGGTGACCCCCTGGTGCCTCCTCAACGACCCCTGAGGGTCCTCAGACCCTACGTTGAGAACCGCTGTAGTCGAGGAGTTTTTACTGCAGGTTTTAACACAAACATCTACTTTTATATGAAAGAAAAACAGCATTTTCTTACACCGAAGCAGACGTTTGTGTCACAACTTGCAGTAAAAGCACTTTTTTATCCACAATGAGGTGAATTATTAGATTTTTAACACTTTTTTCTCCGATGTTTCAGGTCGTAACATCGAACGTTCGCTCTCTGCGAAAAGGAAAGACGGCGTCGACGCCTTCGTATCCACCAAACCGCTGCTGGTGAAGAGTAAAACGTTAGAGCGGCCGCCTCCTAAAGACAGCTGGGATCCTCAGAGTGAGTCTCCACGGCTCCGAAACTCATTTTCAATTCTACTCATTTAACCGAACACATTCAAACGTCCACAAATTAAACTGGAAAATTATTTTTATTTTTTATTTTTTCTGTTTTTTTCCCCATAAGCCTCATAACCTATGACCTACCCATAATCTAATAAATATATAATATATATTTATAATATATATAAATAATTTTCAGGATTTTAACCCTTTAAATGCCAGTTTATATATTTGAATTATTATTTATAATTTATTGTAAATAAATAGAAAAATAGTTTAAAACAAATATGGATCTTTTTCATGTGTCTTTGAATTATTTAATTATTTATTGCAAATAATATTAATTATTTATTAATATTATATAAATAATATTATATATTATATTAATATTGTATTATATATTAATAATTATTTATTGTTAATATTAATAATACGACGATAATTAAACGACTTCTTTCCAGCTCAAAACTACAAAACATTCAATAATTTTCAGGATTTTAACCCTTTTTAAATGATAGTTTAGAAAATTATTAAATTATTATTATTATTATTATTATTATTATTATGAGAGATTTAGCTGAAAAGAAATCTGTAAAATATGTCTTTTAATTATTTAATTATTTATTGCAAATAATAATTTAATTATTTTCAAAGACACTTGAAACACATCTATTTTTTTTATTATTATTTTCAGATTAAATGCTAGTTTATAAAATAATTAAATGATTATTATGAGAGATTTAGCTTTAAAAAAATATGGAAAATGTGTCTTAATTATTTTTTATTTTTTCAGATTAAATGATAGTTTTAAAAATAATTAAATGATTATTATAAGAGATTTAGCTTTCAAAAATATAAGGAAAATGTGTCTTAATAATTACAAAACTATAAAACATTCAATAATTTTCACAATTTTACCCTTTGAATGCCAAAAATATTATTTGCAATAAATCATTAAATAATTAAAAGACACATTTTCCTGATTTTTTTAGTTAAATCTCTCATAATAATCATTTAATTATTTTCTAAACTAGCATTTAAAGGGTTAAATTTAAAATTAAATTTAAATTTAATTATTGAATGTTTTGTAGTTTTGAGCTGTTTTTTTTAAGTCTTTGAAAATTATTAAATTATTATTTGCAATAAATAATGAAAAGACACATTTTCCAGAATTTGTTTTAAGTTAAATCTCTCATAATAATCATTTAATTATTTTATAAACTAGTATTTAATCTGAAAATAATAATAAATAAATCATTAAATAATTAAAAGACACATTTTCCTGATTTTTTTTAAGTTAAATCTCTTATAATAATCATTTAATTATTTTATAAACTAGCATTTAATCTGAAAATAATAATAAATAAATAATTAAATAATTAAAAGACACATTTTCCTGATTTTTTTAAGATAAATCTCTCATAATAATCATTTAATTATTTTATAAACTAGTATTTAATCTGAAAATAATAATAAATAAATCAATAAATAATTAAAAGACACATTTTCCTGATTTTTTTAAGATAAATCTCTCATAATAATCATTTAATTATTTTATAAACTAGTATTTAATCTGAAAATAATAATAAATAAATCAATAAATAATTAAAAGACACATTTTCCTGATTTTTTTAAGATAAATCTCTCATAATAATCATTTAATTATTTTATAAACTAGTATTTAATCTGAAAATAATAATAAATAAATCAATAAATAATTAAAAGACACATTTTCCTGATTTTTTAAAGATAAATCTCTCATAATAATCATTTAATTATTTTATAAACTAGTATTTAATCTGAAAATAATAATAAATAAATCAATAAATAATTAAAAGACACATTTTCCTGATTTTTTTAAGATAAATCTCTCATAATAATCATTTAATTATTTTATAAACTAGTATTTAATCTGAAAATAATAATAAATAAATCATTAAATAATTAAAAGACACATTTTCCTGATTTTTTAAAGATAAATCTCTCATAATAATCATTTAATTATTTCATAAACTAGGATTTAATCTGAAAAAAATAATAAATAAATCATTAAATAATTAAAAGACACATTTTCCTGATTTTTTAAAGATAAATCTCTCATAATAATCATTTAATTATTTTATAAACTAGGATTTAATCTGAAAATAATAAATAAATAATTAAAAGACACATTTTCCTGATTTTTTAAAGATAAATCTCTCATAATAATCATTTAATTATTTTATAAACTAGGATTTAATATGAAAAAATAAATAAATAAATCATTAAATAATTAAAAGACACATTTTCCTGATTTTTTAAAGATAAATCTCTCATAATAATCATTTAATTATTTTATAAACTAGCATTTAATCTGAAAAAAATAATAAATAAATCAATAAATAATTAAAAGACACATTTTCCTGATTTTTTTTTAAGCTAAATCTCTCATAATAATCATTTAATTATTTTCTAAACTAGCATTTAAAGGGTTAAAAAATTTAATTATTGAATGTTTTGTAGTTTTGAGCTTTTTTTTTTAAGTCTTTGAAAATTATTAAATTATAATTTGCAATAAATAATTAAAAGACACATTTTCCAGAATTTGTTTTAAGTTAAATCTCTTATAATAATCATTTATTTATTTTATAAACTAGCATTTAATCTGAAAATAATAATAAATAAATCATTAAATAATTAAAAGACACATTTTACTGATTTTTTTTTAGTTAAATCTCTCATAATAATCATTTAATTATTTTATAAACTATTATTTAATCTGAAAATAATAATAAATAAATCATTAAATAATTAAAAGACACATTTTCTTGATTTTTTTCATGATTTTAAAGCAGTTTTTGGACATTTTTCAGCCACAAAAGTGTCAAAAGTTGCTGAATTTGTCCAGAAAACGGATAAAAGGTTTTGTCTTTTAATTGACATTACATGTATTCCTGCAGAGGTTGAATCTTGAGTGGATATCTGTTGTTTTATTTCCTGTAAAGGGCCCAGGACTCGTGTGGAGAGGCCTCTGTCTGCAGCCAGGAAACCTTTCTACGAGGAACGAGACCCGGAGGAGACGGCGAGCGGCGTCCGGCAGGCGATTCACCGAGAAAACAACGAGCCGATCAGCAGAAACACGGTTAGTCCGGTTCTAGACCCGGATCCAGACCAGAGGAGTCCACCTCTGATCATTCATAGACCACAACCACCGCAGTCTGCTCTGAAATGGACCAGACCTGTAAAAAACTACAGATATCGACTATTAATTAACCTTCGATTTACAAAAACGATCAATTTCATCAAATAATGTCTCAGTTATTGTGGAATTATCTTGTTTTTGGTCCAATATTTAGTAGAATTAACTGGAAATAGCTGCTAATTTTGCCTATTTTCAAGTTTTGTTCCTGAATTTGCTCAATTTATTCTAATTTTCTTACAATAAGATTAAATTGTTTGACTTTTTATATCATTATTCTGATGTTTTATCTCATATTTTAGACTTTTTATATCATTATTCTGATGTTTTATCTCATATTTTAAACTTTTTATATCATTATTCTGATGTTTTATCTCATATTTTTACTTTTTATATCATTATTCTGATGTTTTATCTCATATTTTAACTTTTTATATCATTATTCTGATGTTTTATCTCATATTTTAGACTTTTTATATCATTATTCTAATGTTTTATCTCATATTTTAACTTTTTATATCATTATTCTGATGTTTTATCTCATATTTTAACTTTTTATATCATTATTCTGATGTTTTATCTCATATTTTAGACTTTTTATATCATTATTCTAATGTTTTATCTCATATTTTAGACTTTTTATATCATTATTCTGATGTTTTATCTCATATTTTAACTTTTTATATAATTATTCTGATGTTTTATCTCATATTTTAGACTTTTTATATCATTATTCTGATGTTTTATCTCATATTTTAAACTTTTTATATCATTATTCTGATGTTTTATCTCATATTTTAAACTTTTTATATCATTATTCTGATGTTTTATCTCATATTTTTAACTTTTTATCTCATTATTCTAATGTTTTATCTCATATTTAAGACTTTTTATATCATTATTCTGATGTTTTATCTCATATTTAAGACTTTTTATATCATTATTCTGATGTTTTATCTCATATTTTAGACTTTTTATATCATTATTCTGATGTTTTATCTCATATTTTAGACTTTTTATATCATTATTCTGATGTTTTATCTCATATTTTAACTTTTTATATCATTATTCTGATGTTTTATCTCATATTTTAGACTTTTTATATCATTATTCTAATGTTTTATCTCATATTTTAACTTTTTATATCATTATTCTGATGTTTTATCTCATATTTTAACTTTTTATATCATTATTCTGATGTTTTATCTCATATTTTAGACTTTTTATATCATTATTCTAATGTTTTATCTCATATTTTAGACTTTTTATATCATTATTCTGATGTTTTATCTCATATTTTAAACTTTTTATATCATTATTCTGATGTTTTATCTCATATTTTTACTTTTTATATCATTATTCTGATGTTTTATCTCATATTTTAACTTTTTATCTCATTATTCTAATGTTTTATCTCATATTTAAGACTTTTTATATCATTATTCTGATGTTTTATCTCATATTTTAACTTTTTATATCATTATTCTGATGTTTTATCTCATATTTTAACTTTTTATATCATTATTCTAATGTTTTATCTCATATTTAAGACTTTTTATATCATTATTCTGATGTTTTATCTCATATTTAAGACTTTTTATATCATTATTCTGATGTTTTATCTCATATTTTAGACTTTTCAGTCTCATAATTCAGATTTCTTTACCTCATATTTTGGTAAATCTTGAAATAAGTAATATTATCTGCCAATTAAAGATAATTCTACTGAATATTGAACTAATTATAATGAATAGATCTACTACTCACAGTAAATTAGGGATATTCTCAGTGGATTTCATACATTTTTGTGGTAATAAACAATAAACTAATGGTGTTTTTTCCTCATTAATTATTAATAATATCAAAGTTAGTTGAAATATAAATTATTTATTAATCCAAACTGTAAATATTTGATTCTCTCTGATCCAGAACATCAGAATTCTTCTGTTTCTTCGTCGTTTTTGCATCGTATTTCCATTAATTTCCCAGGATTCGGCTTCTATATGTGAAATAAACCTCGTCCTGCTTCTGTTTTCAGGGTTCGAGGCAGCAGACGATGAACGGCTCGCTGCACCACAGCTTGGACAAGGACGACAACGGCGTCTCTCTGGCCATGCAGAGGATCACGCTCATGGGCCCCAGGTACCAGCAGCACATGGAGCTCACATAGAAACGGGTTTAATCAGGGTCAAATGCATCAATCAGCATGAGAAACGTCTCCTCTGCAACATTAAACAGAGTAGAAATAGAGTAGAATTCAGTCGGGTGCATGAAGAAGGTCAAAGGTCACATGAATAAATAATAAAATAAACATATATAAATATATAATATAATAATATATAAATAAATAATAAAAGAAAATGTATATGCAACAAAATGAAAACTGTTTCATACATTAAAACAGAATTTTTTTTAGATAATTTTTCATTATAAATAAAAAAAATATATATATTAATATGAATACATAAAAAAATTAAATAAATTAAATATAAAAAAGTAAAAATGAATGGAACTTTTCATAAACAAAATAAAACATGTTTCACACACTAAAACAAATCCAATAAATATTTAAATAGATAAATAAATAAATAAATAATATTAATAATAAAAAATTGATTAAAAAAATTATAGAACTTTTTATACAATGAAAAATGTTTCACACACTAAAACAAATCTAATATTTAAATAGATAAATAAATAAATAATATTAATAATAAAAAAATTTTAAAATCAGGAAGTGAACAACAGCCATAAAAACATGAATACTGATCATCTTATTTATTATTAATATATAAATACTAAATAATAAAATAAAAAAATTAAATTCCAAAAAATGTATAGAACTTTTTATACAACAATGAAAAATGTTTCATACACGAAGACAAATATAAATAAATAGATAAATAGATAATAAACAAATAAATAAAAAATAATAATAATAATAAATAAATAAATAATATCAATAATAAAAAAAAATAAATACTGTTTACTGGTACTCACATGTTTATTTATTATTAATACATAAATAAATAAAATAAAAAAACTTAAATACAAAAAATAGAAAATGTATATGCAACAAAATGAAAAATGTTTCATACATTAAAACAAATAGAATCATTTTTAAAATAAGTTTAAAAAAAAAAATATGAATACATAAAAAAAATAAAAAACTTAAATACAAAAAAATAAAAATAAATAAAATTATAATAACAGCCCTGTCCTTAAACAAAAGTAGGTCATTTTTAATTTAATTGAATTAATTAAAACACTCAATAATAATAATAATAAAAGTAAAATTCCAGCTAAATAACAGACCCTGAATTTACTGAACAGTTCTGAGCCATAGAATAAAACCTGGAGCTGGTTGTGACCCTGAGGAGACGTCGTAGTGTTTTATAGACGATTGAAGCAGAAATTTACAGCGTGTCGTACGACCTTTGACCTTCAGGCATTATTTATCAGCCTTCGCCATCCTTCCTGACATGTATGAAGGTCACGGACGTCTGTTTCTGTTCAGGCAGCAGCAGAAGCTGCTGAAGGCTCTGGAGAAGCTGGAAGACAAACCGGCCGTCAGCATCAGCACCAGCAGCAGCATCAGCAGCAGCAGCAGCAGCAGCATCAGCAGCAGCATCATCCATCAGACGGTCAGAACGGAGCACAGCAAACAGCTGGTGAGTCTGGAAGAGGATTCAAAAACATTAATACCTTAAAAACGGCTTGAATGTTGATCTCTGGGTCTAAAAAACGTCCTGTGTGTTAGGGACCGTCTGCAAATTACACCTTTCAGTAGGAATTAATCGATGAAACATGACGTTTCCCTGCTCTGTTTGCTGTAATTCATCACATTCACAATGAATTAACGACTACAGGTGAAATTTTAGTGAATAAAATCATTTTATATGGACGTAGTATGAATTTAAACATCCTGAAATAAGTCATGAGTCATAATAAGTAAAAATTCCAAACCTTTTTTTAATGTTTCACCACTTGATTAGATCAAAATAAAGAAAGACAAAAGTCTTTACATTGTAAAATGAGTCTTTTACCTCCAGATAAACATGCAGGGATAGAACCATAGATAAAATTAGACATGGATAAAACATCAGAGAAGTCCAAGATATGAGATAAAACATTAGAATAATGATATAAAAAGTCCAAAATATGAGATAAAACATCAGAAAAGTTCAAAATATGAGATAAAACATTAGAATAATGATATAAAAAGTCTAAAATATGAGATAAAACATCAGAATAATGATATAAAAAGTCCAAAATATGAGATAAAACAACAGAATAATGATATAAAAAGTCCAAGATATGAGATAAAACATCAGAATAATGATATAAAAAGTCCAAGATATGAGATAAAACATCAGAATAATGATATAAAAAGTCCAAGATATGAGATAAAACATGGGAAAAGTTCAAAATATGAGATAAAACCTCAGAATAATGATATAAAAAGTCCAAGATATGAGATAAAACATGGGAAAAGTCCAAAATATGAGATAAAACATCAGAATAATGATATAAAAAGTCTAAAATATGAGATAAAACAACAGAAAAGTCCAAAATATGAGATAAAACATCCAAATAATGACATAAAATGTTAAAATTATGAGATAAAACATCAGAATAATGACATAAAATGTACAAAATATGAGATAAAACATCAGAATAATGACATAAAATGTACAAAATATGAGATAAAACATCAGAATAATGATATAAAAAGTCTAAAATATGAGATAAAACAACAGAATAATGATATAAAAAGTCTAAAATATGAGATAAAACAACAGAATAATGATATAAAAAGTCCAAAATATGAGATAAAACATCAGAATAATGACATAAATATAGTATAATCTTGGCTAAAACAACCAGATTTAAAGGTAAGTTCAAAGGTCATTCATCTTTTATTGACGACACTAACGGTATTTTATTTTATTTCCTCTCATCAAACTCAGTCAACGTGATTTGTTCACCCAGTACTTAACGAGCTGGTAATTAACGAGTTTAAGCTGAAGTTCCTCATGGAAATTTGCTCTTTGAGTTCATTCTCTTCCGTTTCAGGCGAGGCCGGGGTCGGAGGTCACGCCGGCGCTGTACGTTACCATGGAGATCCTGTCGAACTGGGGCAACCTGCTGCAGGTGGGTCTGACGGAGCTGCAGTTTTTCTGCCTCAGGAGCAACCGGCTCTACGTGTCGCCCCACGACCTCGACATCCGCAACGCAGACTTCCCCGGCAACCTGGGGGCGCTGGTCAACGGGAAGGTCAAGGTGAGGTCAAACCTGAGGCTCAGGGGCCAGAACGGGGCCGCTCAAAGGTCCGGTCCGGCCCCACTGGACGATGGTTGGACAAACGAGATGAAATAAACACGTTCCAGTTCATCAATAAGAGTCTTTCAGGGCTCAAGAGATGAAATATTTACAGTTTGGATGAATAAATAATTTATATTTCAACTAACTTTGATATTATTAATAATTAATGAGGAAAAAACACCATTAGTTTATTGTTTATTACCACAAAAATGTATGAAATCCACTGAGAATATCTCTAATTTACTGTGAGTAGTAGATCTGTTCATTATAATTAGTCCAATATTCAGTAGAATTATCTTTAATTGGCAGATAATATTACTTATTTCAAGATTTACCAAAATATGAGATAAAGAAATCTGAATTATGAGACTGAAAAGTCTAAAATATGAGATAAAACATCAGGATAATGATATAAAAAGTCTTAAAAATGAGATAAAACATCAAACATTTTAATATCATCTTCCCTGTTTTGTAAATTGAAGATTAATTAACGCTGTAAATATCTATAAATATCTGTAAATATCTGTAAATATCTGTAAATATTTATAAATATCTGTAAATATCTGTAAATATCTGTAAATATTTATAAATATCTGTAAATATCTATAAATATCTATAAATATCTGTAAATATCTGTAAATATCTGTAAATATCTGTAAATATCTGTAAATATCTATAAATATCTATAAATATCTGTAAATATCTGTAAATATCTGTAAATATCTATAAATATCTGTAAATATCTGTAAATATCTGTAAATATCTGTAAATATCTGTAAATATCTGTAAATATCTGTAAATATCTATAAATATCTGTAAATATCTATAAATATCTGTAAATATCTATAAATATCTGTAAATATCTATAAATATCTATAAATATCTGTAAATATTTATAAATATCTGTAAATATCTGTAAATATCTATAAATATCTGTAAATATCTGTAAATATCTATAAATATCTGTAAATATCTATAAATATCTATATCTGTAAATATCTATAAATATCTATAAATATCTGTAAATATAAATATCTATAAATATCTGTAAATATCTGTAAATATCTATAAATATCTATAAATATCTGTAAATATCTATAAATATCTGTAAATATCTATAAATATCTATAAATATAAATATCTATAAATATAAATATCTATAAATATCTATAAATATCTGTAAATATCTATAAATATCTAAATATGTATAATGTGTTTTTCTACATATTTCTTTTTATTTTCACTGGTTCAAGCTGTTTGAGATCAAATTAAACATGAAACACACACATTCTCCATTAAATAACGAGTGAGATGAGTTCATAGCATTGTTCTAAAATGTTTTTCCTATTAAATTAACATGTCTACACGACCAGCTGAGGTTCTGATGTCTTTATTTCCATGAATTATAGACTCTTTGTCTTTATTTCCCTATAATTTAACTCTGTGATGTTGACAGACCACCAAAGAGCGCCACATGTGGACGTGTCCGTTCCATCCTCCCATCCAGCTCTACTTCATCATCAGGAACACGCAGAGATCCGCCGACTTCGGGATTTCACGCATCAAAATCTGGAACTACAACAGGAGCCTCGGCGTACGTATCCTCGCCGCAGGGGTCAAAGTTCATCTGGAAATCAGGCTAGCAGCGACCTGCCTGATCAAAGTAATAAGTAGGAGCCGTTTATTACACCAGTCAGTCTAAAAGCAGCCAATTTAACCAGTCTAACGATGTCAGTTACCATAGCAACAGTGACTATAGTGATTATTGATCATCTATAACTGATATTATACATTAATAGTGATTATTGATCATCTATAACTGATATTATACATTAATAGTGATTATTGATCATCTATAACTGATATTATACATTAATAGTGATTATTGATAATCTATAACTGATATTATACATTAATAGTGATTATTGATCATCTATAACTGCTATTATACATTAATAGTGATTATTGATCATCTATAACTGATATTATACATTAATAGTGATTATTGATA
Organism: Lepturacanthus savala; assembly: GCA_030544235.1. Classification (NCBI taxonomy): domain Eukaryota; kingdom Metazoa; phylum Chordata; class Actinopteri; order Scombriformes; family Trichiuridae; genus Lepturacanthus; species Lepturacanthus savala. The sequence goes on along the minus strand of CM060471.1, from coordinate 24,827,011 downwards.
ATCTATAACTGATATTATACATTAATAGTGATTATTGATCATCTATAACTGATATTATACATTAATAGTGATTATTGATCATCTATAACTGATATTATACATTAATAGTGATTATTGATCATCTATAACTGATATTATACATTAATAGTGATTATTGATCATCTATAACTGATATTATACATTAATAGTGATTATTGATCATCTATAACTGATATACATTAATAGTGATTATTGATCATCTATAACTGATATTATACATTAATAGTGATTATTGATCATCTATAACTGATATTATACATTAATAGTGATTATTGATAATCTATAACTGATATTATACATTAATAGTGATTATTGATCATCTATAACTGATATTATACATTAATAGTGATTATTGATCATCTATAACTGATATTATACATTAATAGTGATTATTGATCATCTATAACTGATATTATACATTAATAGTGATTATTGATTATCTATAACTGATATTATACATTAATAGTGATTATTGATCATCTATAACTGATATTATACATTAATAGTGATTATTGATCATCTATAACTGATATTATACATTAATAGTGATTATTGATCATCTATAACTGATATTATACATTAATAGTGATTATTGATCATCTATAACTGATATTATACATTAATAGTGATTATTGATCATCTATAACTGATATTATACATTAATAGTGATTATTGATCATCTATAACTGATATTATACATTAATAGTGATTATTGATCATCTATAACTGATATTATACATTAATAGTGATTATTGATCATCTATAACTGATATTATACATTAATAGTGATTATTGATCATCTATAGCTGATATTATACATTAATAGTGATTATTGATCATCTATAACTGATATTATACATTAATAGTGATTATTGATCATCTATAACTGATATTATACATTAATAGTGATTATTGATCATCTATAACTGATATTATACATTAATAGTGATTATTGATCATCTATAACTGATATTATACATTAATAGTGATTATTGATCATCTATAACTGATATTATACATTAATAGTGATTATTGATCATCTATAACTGATATTATACATTAATAGTGATTATTGATTATCTATAACTGATATTATACATTAATAGTGATTATTGATCATCTATAACTGATATTATACATTAATAGTGATTATTGATCATCTATAACTGATATTATACATTAATAGTGATTATTGATCATCTATAACTGATATTATACATTAATAGTGATTATTGATCATCTATAGCTGATATTATACATTAATAGTGATTATTGATCATCTATAACTGATATTATACATTAATAGTGATTATTGATCATCTATAACTGATATTATACATTAATAGTGATTATTGATCATCTATAACTGATATTATACATTAATAGTGATTATTGATCATCTATAGATTCTTCATTTTTCTCTAAAATACCAGATTTCTGCCTTTAAATTGACTAGTTTCTCATTTTTCTAACATCTTGGAGGTTGATGGATTCCGCTGTCGTACGTACATGTGTATTCTAGGTTTTATTGCTGTGGTGTCAGTGTGTTTCTCTTTAAGCAGCAGATGAACTGAGCTGACACTCAATCTGTCCAAATGTGGAACAGAGAGAGATTAGCCTCAGAGGATTAAAGCGTTAGATGAAAACGTGGATTTCTGCTGCTGCTGCTGCTCATAGACGGGAACAGACCCCACGTCGTGTCTCTTTGTGTTACCACGGCGATAGAACATGAGTTTTTACTGGGTTTTAAATGAGTGAAAGATGAGAAGAAGGTTCCAGGTTAATCAGGATCTATTCACTTAGTGATGATGAGCTTTACAGCTGCATGTGCTACTTCCTGCTAGCTCGGACAACAGGTAAATAAATCAGTTGTGTGTATGAACTGTGGAATATAGCAATAGAATAGTAGAATAACGCAATTAATGTCTCCTAATGTCATTTTCCAGACTGATATTGAATTATTGCACTATTTGGGGTTTTCAGGTGGTTTAAAATCATTTGTACTCTGAATATTCTTTATTATACAGTTGAAATGTTAATTTCAATTTTCACTTATTGTCCATTTTTTCTGTTTTTTATTTATTATTATTTATTTTTGTCTGCTCTCAAACTTTTTTCCAGAAAAAATTGTTTCTGTCTATTTTTTTTTATGATTCACATTTTTATTGAGTTTCACATTTTACAAGATTAAACTACTAGAACATTGGAAGAACAACAACAAGAAAAATTCAAATTTAATAAATAATACAAATAAATTATAATATATATATTATTTATTAATTGTATTTATTATTTATTCTTTATTATTTATTAATTTTATTAATTAATTACAAGATTAAACTAATAGAACATTGGAAGAACAACAACAAGAAAAATAATTCAAAATTAATAAATAATTAAACTAAATAATAATACATATATATTATTTATTTGATTATTTATTAATTTTATTATTATTTATTTGATTATTTATTAATTTTATTTATTATTATTATTTATTTTTATTATTTATTCATTTTATTAATTATTTACAAGATTAAACTAATAGAACATTGGAAGAACAACAACAAGAAAAATAATTCAAAATTAATAAATAATAAAAATAAATTATAATATATATATTATTTATTTTATTATTTATTAATTTATTTATTTTTATTATTTATTAATTGTATTTATTATTATTATTATAAATTATTGTTTATTATTTATTAATTTTACTTATTAATTAATTATAAGGTAATTCAAAATTAATAAATAATAGAAATAAATTATATATATATTTATTTTTACTATTTTAATTTTGATAAATAATACAAATAAATAAAATATATATTATTTATTTGTATTATTTATTAAATTGATTTATTTATTAATATTATTTATTTTTTATTATTTATTAATTTTATTTGCCAATTAATTACACGATTAAACTAATAGAACATTGGAAGAACAACAAGACAAATAATTCAAAATGAATAAATCATAAAAATAAATTATATATATTATTTATTTTATTATTAATATTATTTAATAAATAAATAATAATAAAAAATAAATTATATATATATATATGTCCATACATACATATAAAAAAATTATTTTAAAAAATTTAAAAAAATACTAGAAGTTGTCAACATCTATGAAAACCTTAATATCTAAACCTCAAATCTTAATCTGATTAAGGCATCAAAACTATGAATGAAAAAAAGGTGAAATAAGTGAAAACATGTTTTATATTCTAGTTTCTTCACCCTTTGCTCTGATTACTGCTTTACACACTCTTGTAATTCATGTTAATTAGTGGAATTTCTTGCTTTATCAATCAAAGGTTGGTTATTTAGAAGAAACTAGAATATAAAATTCACTTATTTCACCTTTTTTTGTTAAGTACATAACACCATAAACATGTGTTCACTCATAGTTTTGATGCCTTCAGTGAGAATCTACAATGGAAATAAAGAAAACGCATTGACTGAGCAGGTTTTGTCGTGTCCTGTACATCTTGTGTTCTAGGAGCTGGACGTTGGTGCTCGCCACATCAAGCTGTACCTGAACAGCACGCTGGTGTTTGAGGGCGAGCTGGCGAAGGGCTGCGGCGTCCAGGCGTTGGACTACAGCACCACCATCGACCTGCAGGACTTCCAGGGCCCGGACTCGGCCTTCTCCAGCCCCGTGTCCTCGGGCCACAGCCTGCGGGGGGCCAGCCCCCATCGCTATGGTGACGGCGGCGTGTCGGAGCAGGCGGCGGTAACGACGGAGATGTCTCACACGCCGCTGCCGCCCATCGCGGCGTCGTCGTCGACCTCCTCCCTCCGCTCCAGGAGCTCCTTCGAGCCGCCGGAGGAGCCGCTGGCTCTGAGGCAGCAGGGGGAGCAGCAGGGGGAGCAGACCGTCACCACCCAGCCCTCCTCCTCCTCCTCCTGCTCCTCCTCCTCCTGCAGGGTCACCCCCCAGTGGCTGCAGCCGCTCAACCGGGCGGCGCCAGAGGGCGGCGGCGAGGTCGGCAGGGAGCGGCCGCGATGGCTGGTCCCTCAGCACCAGCCGTCCGAACCCAGGCAGCCGCCATCCTCCTCCTCCTCCTCCATGCTGCCCGAGCTGCCCTGTAACCCGGGCCGGGTGTGCCGCGGCGCCGACAGGACGGCGAACGGGACTCCGTGGAAAACGGATTCTCTGGACGGCGGCTGCGACCTGCTGGAGGAGCTGGGAGAGCAGAAAGTGGACCGACCAATCAGCGGCCGGATCAGCTCCTTCAGAAACACCAGCAGCCGACAGGAGGAGCAGCACGTTAGAGCTCTGGCCAACTCAGGTAGGAACACATCACACACACCTTCACCTTCCTGGCTCCAACCCAAGGCCCGCGGGCCAAATCTGGGCCGCCACCTCATTTCCTGTGGTCCCTGCAGAGCTTCACAGACCTGTGTGACTCATTGAGAGATGAGAAAGTGAAGGAATGTCACGTTTTAACTCCACGAAGGTTGTTTAAAAACAGGAAAGTTTCTGTTTTTTACTTATTTTCCTTTGCTGAAGTACATCTGTCATTACTTTCTTGTTGTTTCTATTCTTTAGTATTTATATAGCAACACAAAACCATAGATTCTAATCTTTGAAACATCCATTAAATAAATAAAATTTAAAAAATGGTGAATCTCTAGAATAAACAGGAGTCTATGGGAATAAACAGGAATAAAGTGGGAATATATGGGAATAAATGGGAATATATAAGAATAAACTGGAATATATGGGAATAAACAGGAATATATGGGAATAAATGGGAATATATATAAGAATAAACATTAATATATGGAAATAAACTGGAATATATGGGAATAAATGGGAATATACAGGAATAAACAGGAGTCTATGGGAATAGGGAACAGGAACAGGAGGGAACAGAAGTGGGAATATATGGGAATAAACATGAATATATGGGAATAAACATGAATATATGGGAATAAATATGAATATATGGGAATAAATGGGAATATATGGGAATAAATGGGAATATATAAGAATAAACATGAATATATGGAAATAAACATGAATATATAAGAATAAACTGGAATATATGGGAATAAATGGGAATATATAAGAATAAACATGAATATATGGAAATAAACAGGAATATATGGAAATAAACTGGAATATATGGGAATAAACATGAATATATGGGAATAAACATGAATATATGGGAATAAACATGAATATATGGGAATAAACATGAATATATGGGAATAAACATGAATATATGGAAATAAACTGGAATATATGGGAATAAACATGAATATATGGGAATAAACATGAATATATGGGAATACACATGAATATATGGGAATAAACATGAATATATGGGAATAAACAGGAATATTTGGAAATAAACATGAATATATAAGAATAAACTGGAATATATGGAAATAAACTGGAATATATGGAAATAAACTGGAATATATGGGAATAAAAGGGAATATATGAGAATAAACATGAATATATGGGAATAAATATGAATATATGGGAATAAATGGGAATATATAAGAATAAACATGAATATATGGAAATAAACATGAATATATAAGAATAAACTGGAATATATGGGAATAAATGGGAATATATAAGAATAAACATTAATATATGGGAATAAACAGGAATAAAGTGGAAATATATGAGAATAAATGGGAATATATAAGAATAAACATGAACATATGGAAATAAACTGGAATATATGGGAATAAAAGGGAATATATAAGAATAAACATGAATATATGGGAATAAACTGGAATATATGGGAATAAACATGAATATATAAGAATAAACAGGAATATATGGGAATAAGTCTTTTGTGTTTCCTCAAAACTTGAAAAAGTCCTGTGATATTAAAAGGATATTATGCATTAACTAATAAACTCCATCAAACTTTCATATTATATTGAGGTGTTTCAACCAATTTTCCTTCAGCTTGAATCTTTTCTCTCTTTCTCCCAGTTTATCTGCGTCATTTGGTTTCATACGATCTGTTTAGTTTTAGGTTTTCTGTCGCAGATTAACCGATCATTCTTCTTTTTCCTCGTTCACCTTTGAGTGAACTTCAGTGAGATTGTGAAAGGGAGCAGGTTTCCTGGTTAAAAACCAGCCTCCTCCTCCTCCTCAGCTGTAATCCCATGATCTCACAAACCACAAATAAACAACAGGCTGATCTCAGGGTGTTTGAAGCTCCCACGACGACTCACACTTCTGTTTGTCTCCAACTCTCCTCTGACCTGGTTTTAGACATGAAGCTGCACAGATGGACCTTTTTAAAACCTCCATAACATCCTAACATGGCCTCTCCTACACTGTTGTGAGTGTGTGAGTCACGACTCTTTGTCGTTAGGTTCCTCACATCATCGCTGACTCCGTTTATGAGGAACTTAATCAGAAATAGACGTGACTCATATTCAACATTAACCAACATCCTCAAAAAAAAACAAACAGGAAAAACCTTAAATCTTTCACTGTGTTTGTGCAGAAATTCAAAGCTGGAGTTCAGTTTAAGGTCGTTATTTCATTCTTATCATCTCTGTATACACTGGAAATAAATGGGACTGACTAATACCTGGAAAACAACTACTAAGTGGTGTAAACCTGTCCCAGTGGAATGAGATTATTCTACTCAATATTACTATACTACTATACTAACTATAACTAACTGTAACTACATACTAACTACTATACTATAACTTACTATAACTATATATTAACTACTATACAACTAAATAACTATAAGTACTATACTATAACTAGTAACTATAACAATATACTAACTACTATACTATAACTAACTATATACTAACTACTATACTATAACTAGTAACTATAACTATGTACTACTATATTATAACTAAGTAACTATAACTACTATACTATAACTAACTGTAACTACATACTAACTACAATACTATAACTAAGTAACTATAACTATATACTAACTACTATACCATAACTAACTATAACTATATACTAACTACTATACTATAACTATATACTAACTACTATACCATAACTAACTATAACTATATACTAACTACTATACTATAACTAACTATAACTATATACTAACTACTATACTATAACTATATACTAACTACTATACTATAACTAACTATAACTATATACTAACTACTATACTATAACTATATACTAACTACTATACTATAACTAACTATAACTATATACTAACTACTATACTATAACTATATACTACTATACCATAACTAACTATAACTATATACTAACTACTATACTATAACTAACTATAACTATATACTAACTACTATACTATAACTAGTAATTATAACTATATATTAACTACTATAACTAGTAACTATAACTATATACTAACTACTATACCATAACTAACTATAACTATATACTAACTACTATACTATAACTAACTATAACTATATACTAACTACTATACTATAACTAGCAATTATAACTATATATTAACTACTATAACTAGTAATTATAACTATATACTAACTACTATACTACAACTAAGTAACTATAACTATATACTAACTACTCTACTATAACTAGTAATTATAACTATATACTAACTACTATACTACAACTAAGTAACTATAACTATATACTAACTACTCTACTATAACTAACTAACTATATACTAACTACTATACTATAACTAGTAAATATAACTCTATACTAACTACTATACTATAACTAGTAACTATAACTATATACTAACTACTATAACTAGTAAATATAACTCTATACTAACTACTCTACTATAACTATAACTAGTAATGATAATAATAGACAGTAGGCATTAAGGAGTTAATACCTGACCACCAGTCCAGTCTATGTGGTCTACGTATAGGCCCTTTACAGCCATCTAAGGATTATCTTATTGTCTTAAGCTCATTATTTCTTTGCTGCTGACGTTAGCGTGTTTTTTTTTTCTTCCAGATGAGCCGTTGTCTCTGGTGAACGCCGCCGGCGGCCGTCGCCCGGTCCCTCGCGTCCCCCAGGCCGACCCCCTCATGGAGTCCTGGGACTCCCTCACCAAGTTCAACCAGTGCCAGCGCGGCCGCATCTCCAACGCCGGCTTCGAGGGCGACGTCTTCGACGAGTTCCTCCAGCGTCAGGGCCGCGGTCCGCCCACGCTGCCCGTCAACCTCTCCTCCTCCCCCTCCTCCTCCTCCTCCCCCTCGGGGCTGGCGGCGGCGTCCAGGGCTCCGCCGGCCTCCCTGGCGGCCGGGGCGGCGCCGTGCGAGGGCGCCGACGACGACTCGGCGGCGGAGCGCGAGGAGGAGTTCGAGATCCCCGTCCTCCCCCAGGGCCAGAGGCTGGTCATCAACATCCTGTCCACCTGGGGGGACCGCCACTACGTGGGCCTCAACAGCCTGGAGGTCTTCAGCGCCAGCGGGGAACCACTGAGACCCGCCTACATCCGGGCCGACCCCCCCGACATCAACGTGTTGCCGGCCTACGGCAAAGACCCGCGGGTCGTCACCAACCTCATCGACGGCGTGAACCGCACGCAGGACGACATGCACCTGTGGCTGGCCCCGTTCACGCCCGGACGCAGCCACACCATCTTCCTGGACTTCGGGGCGCCGCACCAGGTCGCCATGATCCGAGTCTGGAACTACAACAAGTCCAGGATCCACTCGTTCCGGGGGGTGAAGGAGGTGGAGATGCTGCTGGACGGGAGGTGCATCTTCAGAGGGGAGATCGCCAAGGCCTCCGGGACGCTGTCTGGAGGTAGAGGAAATAAAATAAATATATAAATATTATTATTACTATTATTATATATTTATTATTATTATTCCAGTCATGGAAAACATATTAAAATAAATATAATAAATAAATAAAATATGTAGGGGTAAGTTTTGGAAAAGACCAAAATATAATATATATAATAATAAATAAATAAAATATGCATATTATATTTTTTTCTCCCATGAATAAAGTCAAACTTGGGAATAAATTATGCAGTTTTCCAGTCATGGAAAATATATTAGTAGTAGAGAAAAGTAGGGGTGAATTTAGAAATGGACCAAAATAAAATATATAAAATAATAAATAAATAAAAAATGCATATTATATTTTTTTCTCACCTCAATAAAGTCAAACCTGGGAAAAATTGTGCAATTTTCCAGTCATAGAAAATATATTAGTAGTAGAGGAAAGTAGGGGTAAATTTTGAAAAATACCAAAATATAATATATAAAAATAATAAATAAAATAAATAAAAAAATAAATAAATAAAATATGCATATTATATTTTTTTCTCCCATGAATAAAGTCAAACCTGGGAAACATTTTGCAGTTTTCCAGTCATAAAAATAATAAATAAAATAAATAATAAATAAAATAAATTTAAAAAAATAAATAAAATATACATATTATATTTTTTTCTCACCTCAATAAGGTCCAACCTGGGAAAAATTTTGCAATTTTCCAGTTATAGAAACCATATTAATAGTAGGAAAAAGTAGGATTAAGTTTTGAAAAAGACCAAAATTAAATATATAAAATAATAAATAAATAAAAAATGCATTTTATATTTTTTTCTCATGTGAATAAAGTCAAACCTGGGAAAAGTTTTGCAGTTTTCCAGTCATAGAAAATATATTAGTAGTAGAGGAAAGTAGGGGTAAATTTAGAAATTAAATAATAATCAAAGAAAAGTATTTTAGTCTTGTTTTAATAAAAGAAAAATTGTTTAGTTTAGTTTTAATTGACAAAAATCTAAAGTATTTTCATCCAGTTTTAATCAACAAGAATCTAAAGTATTTTAGTTTAGTTTTAGTCAAATAAAAGTGTTTTAGTTTAGTTTTAATTGACAAAAATCATTATTTCTTTCTATATTTTAGTCAATAATCTTTCTTTGTTAATCTAAACGAATCTGTAACAATAGGAACTATTGGTAGGAACCTTTGTTTAGTTCACTGTGACACAGGGACATGTTTTGAAGTGACACCACCCTAGTAGAGTAAAGTAGGGGTAAGAAATGGACCAAAATATAATATATATAATAATAAATAAATAAAATATGCATATTATATTTTTTCTCATGTGAATCAGGTCCAATCTGGGAATAAATTATGCAGATTTCCAGTCATAGAAACAAATTAAATAAGATTAAATATCCAAAAATTGAAATTAAAGGCAAGTTTCCTTGGTTAACATCAGAAAATGGTGCATAATTTCATTATATATGGTGAATATGCAGACATTATATGATGTGATAGCTGCTGAAAAGAACCTGTGAATTAATGTTAGTTTAGTTTATTTTTTAATGAACTGGTCTGTTGTGGTGCCTCCAGGTCTGGACCAGTTCGGGGACACGATCCTGTTCACCACCGACGACCTGATCCTGGAGGCCATGTCTCGTTTTGATGAGACGTTCCTGAGTGAAGGCGAAGGTCCAGAGAATTCAGCGTCCGAGGAGGAGCTGCAGAGACCGAGGACGGCTGACGGAGAAGGCGACGAGAGGCCCTTCACCCAGGCCGGCTTCAGAGAGGAAGACCTCACCGTGAGTTCAGTCCGGTTTTAGTGCCTGTGGAAACAACTTGTGCAACAAATGGAGCATTTAGCATGTCTTTGCTACTAAAGAGGGCAATTTAACACACATTTCTACTCCTCGAGGGCAGTTTAATAGGTTTTTATGCTACTACAAGGCAATTTATCATGCTTTTTGACTCCTAGTGAGCACATTAACACACTTTTTGGCCCCTAGAGGGCACTTTAGCACATGTTTTAGCACCCAAGAGGGCACTTTAAAATGTGTTTCGGCTCCTAGTGGGCACTTTAACACACTTTTATGCTACTATAGGGCAATTTAACACACTTTCTGGCCCCGAGAGGACACTTTAGCACATGTTTTAGCACCAAAGACAGCATTTTAACATGTGTTTCAGTGTGTTAAAGTGTCCTAGAGGACACTTTATGTTCCTAGTGGGGACATTAACACAGCTTTTAGCCTCTAGAGGGCACTTTAGCCCATTTTAGCACCCAAGAGAAATGTGTTTCGGCTCCTAGTGGGCACTTTAACACATGCTTCGGCTCATAGCAGGGCACTTTAACACACTTTGATGCTACTACAGGGCAATTTAACATGCTTTTTGGCTCCTAGTGGGCACTTAAACATATGTTTTAGCACCCAAGAGGGCACTTTAAAAGGTGTTTCGGCTCCTAGTGGGCACTTTAACACACTGTTATGCTACTATAGGGCAATTTAACATGCTTTTTTTGCTCCTAGAGGGCGCTTTAACACACTTTTATGCTACTATAGGGCAATTTAACCCACTTTCTGGCCCCTAGAGGACACTTAAGCACATGTTTTAGCACCCAAGATGGCATTTTAACATGTGTTTCAGCTCCTAGAGGACACTTTAACACACATTTATGTTCCTAGTGGGCACATTAACACACTTTTTAGCCTCTAGAGGGCACTTAAGCATATGTTTTAGCACCCAAGACGGCATTTTAACATGTGTTTCAACATGCTTTTCGGCTCAGAGAAGGCACTTTAACACACTTTTTTATCTCCCAGAGGGCACTTCATGCTACTATATGGCAATTTAACGCACTTTCTGGCCCCTAGATGACACTTTAGCACATGTTTTAGCACCAAAGACGGCATTTTAACATGTGTTTCAGTGTGTTAAAGTGTCCTCTAGGACACTTTAACACACATTTATGTTCCTAGTGGGCACATTAACACAGCTTTTAGCCTCTAGAGGGCACTTTAGCCCATTTTAGCACCCAAGAGGGCACTTTAAAAATGTGTTTCGGCTCCTACTGGGCACTTTAACACGTTTCGGCTCATAACACACTTTGATGCTACTACAGGGCAATTTAACATGCTTTTTGGCTCCTAGTGGGCACTTAAACATATGTTTTATCACCCAAGAGGGCACTTTAAAAGGTGTTTCGGCTACTAGTGGGCACTTTAACACACTTTTATGCTACTATAGGGCAATTTAACCCACTTTCTGGCCCCTAGAGGACACATGTGTTTCAGCTCCTAGAGGACACTTTAACACACATTTATGTTCCCAGTGGGCACATTAACACACTTTTTAGCCTCTAGAGGGCACTTTAAAACATGTTTCGGCTCCTAGTGGGCATGTTACCATGTTTCAGCTCATAAAAGGGCACTTTAACACACTTTTATGCTACTTCAGGGTAATCTAACATGCTTTTTAGCCCCTAGAGGGCACTTTAGCACATGTTTTAGCACCCAAGAGGGCACTTTACCATGCATTTTGACTCCTAGAGGGCATTTTAACACAGTTTTTATTCCCAAGAGGGCATTTTAACACACTTTTATGCTACTACAGGGCAATTTATCACACTTTCTGAACCCTAGAGGACACTTTAACACATGTTTTACCACCCAAGTGCTAAAACATGTCTCTCTTGTCTCTATAACATCAACATAAATCGATTCTGACTCTTCTGTCGTCACCTCACGTTGTAGATTTATTTTAATTCCAGGTTTAAATCCAATAACCTTTGTGTTTGTAGAGATATTCCACATTTATTATCATTTATAGCAGGAAAACTGATAAATCAACCTGGGGTTTAAGTGGATAAATGTTATTTTCCAGTTAAAACTCCAGCTCTATCCGTCTGTGAGCCAGTCTGAGGAGAACATGGAGCTGATTCCTGGGATGTTCACTGGAAAGTGTGAGTATTAATCCACGTTCTAACCACCTCATGTCCAGTTATCTGACAGCTAAAGCCCGTTCTCCTCTGCCCAGGCCTTCGACTAGAGCTCGCCCTGACCTGGGGCGACTCCCACTACATGGGCCTGACGGGTCTGGAGGTGGTGGGGAAGGACGGAGAGAATCTACCTCTGGACCTCAGCATGATGGCCGCTTCCCCCAGAGACCTCAACGACCTGCCTGAATACGGCCATGATGCACGCACCCTGGACAAGTCCGTACCACCGCTGCTATTTAACGTCTTTATTATTTATTCTATTATTACTTATTTATTCTGTTTGCAAAAAGGTGTTTTAGTCTATTCAATTTATTTTTATTTGTGTAAAGTATTTTCTAGTCTAGTTTTAGTCAAAGAAAATATAAAGTATTTTAATTTAATTTTAGTCAAATAAAAGTATTTTAGTTTAGTTTTAAAGAAAAATAGTTTAGTTTAGTTTTAATTGACAAAAATCCAAAGTATTAGTATTAGTCTAATTTTAGTCAAATTAAAGTATTTTAGTTTATTTTTAATCAACAAGAATCTAAAGTATTTTAATCTAGTTTTAATTAAAAAGAAAGTATTTTAGTTTAGTTTTAGTCAACTAAAATCTAAAGTATTTTACTCTAGTTTTAATCAAATAAAAGTATTTTGGTTTAGTTTTAATTGACAAAAATCCTAAATATTTTACTCTAGTTTTAATAAAATAAAAGTATTTTAGTTTAGTTTTAATTGACTAAAATCTAAAGTATTTTCATCTAGTTTTAGTCAAAGAAAATCCTAAATATTTTAGTTTAGTTTTAATTAAAAATAAAAGTATTTTAGTTTAGTTTAAGTTGACTAAAATCTAAAGTATTTACTCTAGTTTTAGTCAAATAAAAGTATTTTAGTCTAGTTTTAATTGACTAAAATCTAAAGTATTTTCATCTAGGTTTAATCAAAGAAAATCCTAAATATTAAATAAATAATCCTAAATATTTTAGTTTAGTTTTAATTCAAAATAAAAGTATTTTAGTTTAGTTTTAATTGACTAAAATCTAAAGTATTTTCATCTAGGTTTAGTCAAAGAAAATCCTAAATATTTTAGTTTAGTTTTAATTAAAAATCTAAAGTATTTTAGTTTAGTTTTAGTCAAATAAAAATATTTTAGTTTGTTTTTAATCAACAAGAATCTAAAGTATTTTAATCTAGTTTTAATAAAATGAAAGTATTATAGTTTAGTTTTAATAAAAGAAAATAAAGTATTTTAGTCTAGTTTTAGTCTAATAAAAGTATTTTTGTTTAGTTTAAATTGACTAAAATCTAAAGTATTTACTCTAGTTTTAGTCAAAAATATTTTAGTTTAGTTTTAAAGAAAAATAAGTTTAGTTTAGTTTAGGAAATATTGGTAGGAACCTTTGTTTAGTTCAGGGTGACACAGGGACATGTTTTGAAGTGACACCACTGTAGTTTTTGATATGGTTTAATTATGGTATAATTTAAAAACCTGTGTTTCTCAACGTGTGGCCCGGGGACCCCCAGGGGTCCTCAAGAGGGATTCAAAAGGGTCCTGAGCTTAAATGAGGAATCATTAAATTTCATTATTTTGTCATTTTAGACAGTTTTGATCATATTTTCACCGGTAAAAACGGTGTTTGTGACTATTAATGGTGATTTTTAATCAGTAAAAAGTCATTTCCCACTGGTTTCCTCATGTTCTAATATAATATCTATGTCTAAAATCATTCCCCAGGCTCATCGACGGCCACAACATCACGACTGATGACCAGCACATGTGGCTGATTCCTTTCTCCTATGGAGACGCCCACACCCTCAACATCAGCTTCACCAAACCTCAGACCATCGCTGGACTCCACATCTGGAACTACAACAAGTCTCCAGAGGACTCGTATCGAGGGGTGAGACGCCCAAACAGCAGAAAACTACACAACCAGCTCAGTTTTTAATGGATGACGTGACAGAACGACCTGAAAACTGTGTCCGGCCTGAGAGAGTAAAGTGGATTTTACACATTTTAATGCAGAAAACTTCCCACAGTTCATCACTGGATACTTTAGTTTATGTAAATCACTGCAGAATGCTGCGAAATAACCAGAAAAACACTTTTATTTCATCCACTCTAACTGTCCTGAACGTCATGAAATTCAATTTACTAGTTTTATGTGTTTTAATTCATTTTTATGATTAAATCTGTTTTATTTATTTTATCCTGTTCTTCGTAAAGTTTTCTGTTCTGCAGGGCTGCAACTAATAACTGTTAATTTATCGATTATTGAAATGATTAATCGATTAGTTGTTGGGTTGATAAAATGGTGAAAGCTGAAGATTCAACCTAAAACGCCTTTTTTTTGTCCAAAAATCGGTTTACTATTATAGAAGACGAAAGAAACCAGAGAATTTGGACATTTTCTTCTTAAAAATGACTCAAAAAGATTAATTGATTATCAAAGTAGTTGATGATTAATGTGATAATTGGAAATTAATTGGTTAATCGACTAATAGTTGCAGCTCTTAGTAAATTATTGCCAGGTTGTCAAATTTCTGAATGTCTTAAATTCAACAAAAATCACTATTTTTACATGAGTCATCCCATAAAATTTTGCCAAATATAAACCATTTGCAGAATTAGGTTTTTGTAAAAAAAAAAAAAAAAAAAAGGAAAAATACTTTAAAAATTCTGCAATTTACGAAAAAAGATCTGCAATTAACAACTATTAAAAAAAATTTTAAAAATCAAAATTATGGAGTAAAAATAAAGGAATATGAAATAAATTGTCTAAATGATTAATCGATTATTTGCTTGGTTCTTAAAATGGTGAAAAAAATTCCCTAAAAAATTCTGCAATTTACGAAAAAAAAAATCTGCAATTAACAACTATTACAAAATTTAAAAAAAAAATGAAAACATATGAGATTAAAAATAAAAGAATATGAAATAAATTGTCTAAATGATTAATCGATTATTTGATTGGTTCATAAAATGGTGTAAAATGTCAGTGAAAAAAAAAAAATCCCTAAAAAATTCTGTAATTTATGAAAAAAAAATCTGCAATTAACAACAATTTAAAAATTTGTAAAATTAAAACATATGAGATTAAAAATAAAAGAATGTGAAATAAATTGTTTAAATGATTAATTGATTATTTGCTTGGTTCTTAAAATGGCGAAAAATGTCACTGTAAAAATAAAAAATTCTGCAATTTACGAAAAAAAAATCTGCAATTAACAACTATAAAAAAATTTTTAAAATTCAAAAAATATGAGATTAAAAATAAAAGAATATGAAATAAATTGTCTAAATGATTAATTGATTATCTGCCTCGTTCTTAAAATGGTGAAAAAAAAAATCCCTAAAAATTTCTGTAATTTACGAAAAAAAAAATCTGCAATTAACAACTATTTATAAAATAAAAAAAAAATATATGAGATTAAAATTAAAAGTATATTATTTTCCCTGTTGATATATTGGTTATATTCCATGTTGAGGTGAAAATAAATAGAGGGAATGAATAAATATTAAAAAATAAACGTGACAGTACACAAATATATATATATATTATAAATAAATAAAAGTAAAAATGGACGTTTACTGGTATATTTATTTAAGTCCTCCATGTTTCTCCTTATATTAACCACTAATCTTATATGATGGGGTCTAGTTTTTGTGATTTTAAAGGTCTTTGACGTGGAAACTGTGTTTTTCAGGTGAAGCTGATCCACGTGTTCGTGGACGACGTCGCCGTTTCCCCGGCCGACGGATTCCTGATCAGGAAAGGACCCGGGAACTGTCACTTCGACTTCGCCCAGGAAATCCTGTTCGTGGATTTCATCCGGACGCCCAGCGACAACCACAGCGCTGAGGACTACTCACACAGGTCGGAGGTCGCGATAAAACACGATATAACACGACTGTGCTTTTACATTTACCCATAAATTTACAGTAAAACTTTCATGAGAATTAAAGCTGCATTATTTACATATTTTCTATAATATTCACACTTTCCTTTATAAAGATATTAAAATGTATGACAAATATGTAATTTTGCTGAGGGGGACCCTCTGGAACCACCTCAAGGACCCCCGGGGGTCCCTGAACCCCACGTTGAGAACCTCTGAGCTAAAAACTGGACAAAATACCCGAAAATTTACGTGTAAATTCTTTTACATTTAATTTAGTAATATTGGATTTCAGGGATCTAAAATACACTCAACATTAAATTTGGTTGTTTAATCAACATTTTTCTACGATATATTTTCCCCGAATATATTTAAGTTCCCTGTTAAGGGTCAATTTTTTATTTATTCCTCTTTTATTCCCATGGAAATTCATGGAATTTTACAATAATTTGTCTTTTATTGTCTTTGTTTTCAAT
>CM060471.1:24797388-24804888 GCA_030544235.1 Lepturacanthus savala | reverse complement strand
ATAATATCAGTTATAGATGATCAATAATCACTATTAATGTATAATATCAGTTATAGATTATCAATAATCACTATTAATGTCTAGACTATAATGCAGGTCTAGACTATAATGCAGGTCTAGACTCATGTGGTCCAGGATGTTCTGCTTCCTGGCTGCTGATCTGGTCTAAAACAGCTGTTTTTCCTGTTACATCCTTTTTTCCAGCAGTTAAAACCCTGAATCATCAGAGAATCATCCATGAATCTGTTCTTAGAACCTAAAGCTTGAATAAACCCTGTTTAACTCTTTTCCACCTCAGCCCCCGCGGCAGCAGCAGGCAGCAGCAGTGAGTACCAGCTACAGCGCCCCCCTGTGGTCAACCCGTGTACTGCAGATTCCTCCTGTGGTCTCCAATGGAGGAATCTGCAGTACACAGGTTGACCACAGCGCCCCCTGTGGTCAACCTGTGTACTGCAGATTCCTCCAGTGGTCTCCCATGTCCCCCTCACCACGTGTTGACCTGTGATACCCCAGTCCACAGATATAGGGGAAACTCTACCCCTGTTTAAGAAGTAGAGGGCTTTTATTTTGAAATATAAGACCTGTAACGCCATTCATAAAAGCAGCAACCCCTCAGGTCTGTTTGCTTCACCACTGGGTGAAGTTTTATTTATGAATAAATTATGTCACGTCCACAAATAAAAGACAGGGACAGTATTAAATAAGAGAAGTTATAGATATTTGTGATTTCTGTGCATAAATTAAGACATTTCAACCATAAATGTAGACAATAGTTCCCCAGACGTCCTGTTTTATGTTGAAATGAAGCTTTTATTTTGAAATGAGCCCCAGTTTCTCCTCTCCTCCTGTTTCCTGTCCAGGTTTTGGACCCGTGGTGTGTTTTCTGTGTCAGTTCCTCAGATCAGCATCATATTTGCCTGAAGTTTTATCTTATTTTATTTTATTTTCTCTCTCTCTGTGCTGCAGCAACTACGTGGAGGATCAGGACGTGAAGATGACCAACGAGAACCAGATCGTCCACCACAACAAGAAGAAGCAGACGGCAGATCCAGGTGAGTCGGGATGAGGAGGAGACCTCCAGGAATTCTTAATAGATGGAAACTATTAATGGGAATAAACAGGCGTGAATACAAAATATGTAAAATATTTAACGCTGGCCCTTAACAGGAAACTTAAATATAGTTGGAAAAAACATAAAAGCCTGCAGATTAATATTATGGGTAAATATATTTGATCTAAAATGGTATTAACCCTCTGGCATCAACTACGTTTTCATTTTTCTGAAAAGCTGTGATATAAAATAAAAAATGTTTTTGCGGTTATGCATGAACAGGAGGCTTTTATTTTGAAGGGCATGCAATTTATGAGGTCACATGACTGTCTTTTTATTCAGAATTTTGGGTATCTAGGGTAAGGTAAACTTCTTTTTTTCTTTAAAATTTAAATTAAATTAAAAAAAATTAAAAATTAAAAAAATTAAATTAAATTAAATTTTGTCCTTATATTCTTTTATATATATTAATATGCAAAAACACATTTTTATTATATATATAGATATATATATATATAGATGCAAATATGTTAAATTCCTAGTGCATACAACCTAATGGAGTCCCATTGACTTACATAGCATGAAACTATGATAGTTATGCATGCAACAGGAGGCTTTTATTTTGAAAGGCATGCAATTTATGAGGTCACATGACCTGGGATTGTCTGTTTATTCAGAATTTTGAACATTGAACTTACTATCTAGGGTTAGGTCAACTTTTTTTTCTCTTTTTATTTTTTTATATATATTTAATATGCTAAAACAAATTTATTTATATATATGTATATATATATGTATCCCATTGACTTACATAGCATGAAACTATCCTGAATTTACCAGTTTTTCCCATGTATTTTTTTATAATATGTTATTTAGGCCATTTTAATAGAGGGTTATACTTTAATTAGCAAATATTAAATAAATATGTAATCATAGAGCAGATAAATGGTGCTAAATATCAGCTGTTTTTCATTTAATTGGCCTTTTTCTTATAACCATACAGTAATTTACACATCAATTGTTAAGTATTTTAAAGTCCATACCAGTAGTTTAACTATATTTCTGTTCATGCTATTGCATTAGTGATTTTACAAGATGTTTTATTAGTTTATTCTACAGAGATATGCAGCATTCACCCATAAACTGGTGTTGAAAAAGTCTTTGTATGTGTGTGACAAAAGGCCAAAATTTCCTCCAGGCTCAAATTGGATCAGAATCAGATAAATGATTAATTTCTCATGGAAATTTCAATAAAATCGTTATTTTTCTCTGTGGCTGCAGCTCTGAGGCCTAAAACCTGCATGACGGATGGCGGCAAACACGGGAAGAGGAGGTACTGACGGACTCCACGAGCAAATATAAAGAGATCGGAACCGAAACAGGTCGTTTCTGACTCCGTTTCTGTTTTCCTCCCACTTCCTGGTGGACGGCTTTTATTTTGAAAAACCTCACTTTAACTTTTAAGGCGGCGGCGGCGGTGAGTAACTCTCGACGACAGGTCCACGGACTTTGCACAGATTCCACAAACAGGAATTCCACTTTATGGTTGGATCACTGCGCTTTCACCGCACACACACACACACACACACACTCACACTCACACACACACACACACACACACACACACACACACACACACACGCTGGTGTTTGTCCTGTACAGTGGTCCCTCCCTCAGTGCCAGGATGAACCTGTGAGGCTGCATTCTTTCAGCCGCGTCCTCGTGCCTCGTACTCAGCTCTTTTATCTGTGGCTGCTACTTGTGACTTTCTGTTTCTGCTGCATATTTAAAATGCTGCTTCGTGGCGTGTAAATAGTCCAAAAACTTAAATAAATGTGATAAAATCAGCTCCGAGGCCACACGGACACGGCCGACGTTTATCCACTGATGAGCCTCGTTGTTCGGCTCTTTAAACGCTGATTAAACGCCACTGCACCAACAACCGTTATGCTATGCAGACACTAATTTATTTATATTTAAATATAAAATATATATATCAAGACTTTATATCTGGTGGCTGATGTAGTAGATTTCAAAGCCAAATGCTTTATGGAGATTTCTATTGATGGTGGTGACTTGTAGGTGAGTGGTGGTCAGATTTTATACGTTTAAAATTAAATTAAATTAATTGAATCTTCAGTAAAACTTTATTTTATGTGTTATAACTAGTTAATAGATCATTATTAAACTGTTAATTAAGGATTTATACCTGTTAGTTAACAGACCATTAATAAACTAATTAGTTATATATAATCTGTAAATGATTTATTACTATATATTATAAATTAGGAATAAATCCTGATTATGCTATTACTGGTACTTGTTAATGAATTTAATAAAATCATTTATAATTAATGTATTAATAAATAATAATCAGAATAAATTAATTTAAATAATTACATTTATAATACTAATTTATTATCAGTTAATAAATTTAGTAAAATCATTTATAATTAATGTAAATAATAAATAATAATTAATGTAAATAATCTGAATAAATTCATGTTAATAATTAAATTTACTAATTTAAATAAAATAACTAAATTATTATAAATTTAATTATTTAAATCAATTTATTCTGATTATTATTTATTAATAAATTAATTATAAATTATTTTATTAAATTGATTTATTAAATGTATTAACAGTTATTAAATGACAAATAGTTCCAACTTTTAAAATAAAGTCCCAAAAACATTTATAAACAATTATTTATGAATAAATAATAATAATAATTTATTATAATATTATTTAATAGTTTATATATGTTTTTGGGGACTTTTATTCTAAAGTTTCAACTATTCCTCATTTATTAACAGTACAATACATACAATACATTTAATAAATTAATTTAATAAAATAATTTATAATAAATTTATTAATAAATAATAATCAGAATAAATTGATTTAGATAATTAAATTCATAATAATAATTTATTAACATTTATTAAACGAAGAATAGTTCCAACTTTTAAAATAAAGATAATTCTTTATGAATAAATAATAATAATTTGTTAATAGTTTATATGTTTTTGGGACTTTATTCTTCAACTATATTCAATTTATTAATAAATTATAATCAGAATAAATTAATTTAAATAATTAAATTTAATAATTTATTAAGTGAAGAATATTTGAAGAATATTTACAAAAAATAAAGTCCCCAAAACATATATAAACTATTAACTAATATTATAACAAATTATTATTATTATTATTTATTCAGGAATTGTTTATATATGTTTTGGGGACTTTTAAATTATTAATAATTATTAAATGTAATTATTTAAATTAATTTATTCTGATTATAATTTATAAATAAATTATATATAGTTGCAACTTTTAATATAAAGTCCCAAAAACATATATAAACTATTAACTAATACTATAACAAACTATTATTATTGTTATTTATTCATAAGCAATGTTTATATGTTTATATATGTTTTTTGGGATTTAATTTAATTATTTAAATTAATTTATTGTGATTATAATTTATAAATTAATTAGATATAGTTGCAACTTTTAAAATAAAGTCCCAAAAACACATATAAACTATTAACTAATACTATAATTAACTATTTATAAGTTCTATATGTTTAAACTGTTAAACAAGTCATTAATAACAGTTTACTACTGATCTATTAACTAGTTATAATCAATAATTATTATAAAGTGTTACTGAATCTTTAAAAATGTTTGGCTCTACAAAATGAAATGTGTATTTTTTGGTTATTTGGATATAAATATATATAAATATATATAAATATTTAACGTTTCTGCTCAGCATCAGGTAGAAAAACACTTTATCGCTCTCCAAGTGACCTTTTATTGAAGTTGCTCTAAGTTGGAGGAGATTATTTATTTTGGAGAAAAAACATTTCTTGAGCCAGAAAATTTCAGTAAATTGGTTAAAAAAAAAAGAATCTACATTAGATTAGAATCTAATTTAGTAGACAGGCAACTTCTAATATGCAAATACTATAACTTTACCTCAGATTGACACGACTGGTCTTTTAAAAAGGGATAAATCTGGTTCTACCTTCACTCTAATACTCAGTAGTTGGTGTTGTACGATCATCCATCCATTAAATATCTACTGTACTATCTTGTTGCATGGAAACGTCTCATTTTAAACCGTTTATTTGGACTTTTTACTGCTTCATTGAGCCCTGATAGAAACTATTTCCTACTCCTTACCTGAGTCATTGTACTGTATATGAAATGCAGTTTTCTGTATTTAATTTCACTGAGTCCAGCAGCAACAATAGTCACTCCTCTGTCCGGCTATTATTGGATGTGAGACGTTTTAGTGTTTTCAAATATTTCATTATTTTTCTAATATTGATTAAATATGTATATTTGATGTAGGTTTATTTGAAAGAATAAAAAAGATTAAATATACACGTCGTGTTTTAGTGTGTTTGTGTATTTACCCCCGAAAATTAAAAGGAAATGTTTTTTTTTTTTGGGCATTTTTTAAAAATGTTAAATGGTGTAACTGAAAAAAAAAATTATAAATTTAATTATATAATCAACCTAGAATATAAAACTAGTTAATACCTTGTGTTTTTAATTTTTTAAAAACCTTTTTAATTCTCTATTATATAGTGTATATTACTTCATGTATCTACAATCTATGTTTTGACAGTTAGGCGCGAACAGGAGGCTTTTATTTTGAAGGGCATACAATTTATGAGGTCACATGACCTGGATATCCCTATTGCTCATGGACATTTTGACATGTGAGCATTTGAGTTGTCTTTTTTTTTTTTTCCAGAATTTTGGAAATTTTTTAACAAATAAAAAAAACTGAACGAGGTAAAATTTTAATTTACATTTTAAATTTTTTATTTAAATTGTAATTTATTTATTTTGTATTAAATTTTTTAAATAATTTTTTTATTTACATTTTTTAATTACATTTTTTACATAATTTTTTTATATGTTATAATTACATTTTTTAATTGCATTTCTTTAATTTAATTTTTTTATTTACATTTTTAAATTTAATTTTTTACATAATTTTTTATATGTTATAATTTAATTTTTTAATTGCATTTCTTTAATTTAATTTTTGTAATTAAAATTTTTAAATTAATTTTTTTTATTTACATTTTTAAATTAAAATTTTTTATTTACATTTTTAAATTTAATTTTTTTACTTAAATTTAATTCGTAATTATTATTATTATTTTTTATATTTAATTCAATTTGATGTCATAAGATTTACAGATTATATTGTGTATTCAACCTAATGGAGCCCCATTTACTAACATAGCATTAAACTGTCCTCAGACTATATTTACTGCATTTTCTTATATTTTTTGAATATTTAGTCCATTTTAAATCCATTTTAAGTCATAAACATGAACATTCAAATCATATTTTATCATGTCTATTGTCTATTCTACATTTTCACTGACCCAAGTAATAAAAACCCATGACATAAAAAACATATGGGCTTATAATTAAAATAAATGACCCCCTGGAACCACCTGAACGACCCCCGGTGGGTCCCTGGGCCTCAGTTTGAGAACCAGCACGTCCTCCTGTAACCTGACACCAACACAGTCTCTATTAATACGCTGCGCTTCTATGGAAAAAAAAGGAAATAGGCAGGAGAGTGGTTGCTCCATAAATACATCCTGAGACATTTTAATGCAGACTGCTGTACATCTCACGGTGTTTCATCGTTATTATTAGAAGGAATGAACATTCAGGTGCAGGCGGCTCCTGTGGAACGGACAGAGTCGGACGTCCAGCTGCAGCATCTGCAGGTCGTTACTGTCCAACGCTTCAGATTTTACCAGGAAACGTCCCCGAGTCTCTCTGGTCGTCCCATTTCTGGACCTGAAATACAGGAAAACGGCTCAGAGACACGTTTAAAAGCTCATTTTCTTTAATTATCAGTGACACGTTGTTCAGGAAACGTGAGGAATTAAACATCCAGATGTGTCCAGAGTCCTGGAAATGTTCAATTTAACACGTTAATATGAATGAAGCTGGTTTAGATGGAGGTTTTATTGGTTATTGATTCTATTTCTCATTGATCAATAATCAATAATCAGACACTTGACTGAAGCAGATTCATCCACTAACATGTTAAGATGTTAAAAACTAGAAAAATATAAAATATCCCTTTAATTTATATTTAGAACAGATAAAAATGAGATTAATTAGTGATTATTGATAATCTATAACTGATATTATACATTAATAGTGATTATTGATCATCTATAACTGATATTATACATTAATAGTGATTATTGATCATCTATAACTGATATTATACATTAATAGTGATTATTGATAATCTATAACTGATATTATACATTAATAGTGATTATTGATCATCTATAACTGATATTATACATTAATAGTGATTATTGATCATCTATAACTGATATTATACATTAATAGTGATTATTGATCATCTATAACTGATA
>CM060471.1:24704888-24794888 GCA_030544235.1 Lepturacanthus savala | reverse complement strand
CCATATTTATTGAATTTATTAATATGCACAAGACTTTATATTAAAGTATAACTTGTTAAATTTAGACTAAATTCCTATAAAACATTACAGCCTAAAGCCTTTATCATCTTCTTCTTCTGCAATTAAAAAAATGTATTTTTCCTCCATTTTTTAAAATCATTTTTATTTAATTTAAAATAAATTAAAATATTTAATTTTTTTTGTTCATATATTGTTTATATTTTTGTTCATATTAACATGTTAACATGTTTTAATTAATACATTTTTTTCCCTTTTTTTCATAATTTAAAATATTTTATATATTTATATTAAAGTATAACTTGTAAAATTATATATATATATATATTTCTTTTTTTTATTTTCTCCTCATTCAAAATATAATTTTTTTTTAAGTTTTTCCATATTTTTTATATTTTTTTATTTTTATTGTTCATATTTTATTTATTCCATAATTTTCTTACTTCTTAATATTAACATTTTTTTTAATTTATACATTTGTTCCTTTTTTCATAATTTTAAATATTTTTCATTACTGTTTTCATAATTCTTAATAAAATAATAATAATAATAATTTAAATATAAAATTATATTTATATTTGGCTGCATATTTATGGAATTTATTTATATGCACAAGACTTTATATTAAAGTATAACTTGTAAAATTATATATTATATATTTCCCCCATTTTTTGTAATTTTTATTTTCTCCTCATTTTAAATATATATATATTTTTTAAGTTTTTTCATAATTTTAAATATTTTTTACTACTTTTTTCATCATTTTTATTTCATACCATGTTTTTTATACCTAATAATAATAATAATAATAATAATAATAATAATAAATAAAATATAAAATGATGTATATCCATATATAAGATGGCTTGTAAAATTATATAAATTATATATTTTCCCCATTTTTTGTAATTTTTATTTTGTCCTCATTTAAAATATTATTAGTTTTTTCACATTTTGTTTATATATTTTTTTATTTTTATTCATTATATTTTTTTATTCCGTAATTTTCTTACTTCTTAATATTAACATTTTTTAATTTATACATTTCTTCCTTTTTTCATAAATTTAAATATTGTTTTATTTCTGTTTTCATCATTTTTTTTATTTAATACCATGTTTTTTATATCTTAATAATAATAATAATCATGTTTAGAGCTTTTTCTGAAGCAGTGACCAACATGAAAACTGCTAAATTATCATTTTATCCTGAAAAAACAGCCTCAGGTCTTTGTTTTAATGAGGCGACAGCTTCTACTTTAACCACCTCATGTTTTACTGTGTTTATGAAGTAGAACATAACACTTTACTGTGTAAATCCTGTGTTTTCAGGTCTCACCCAGGTAGTTGCTCCAGCAGTTCCTGGTCTGGTTCTGGTTCGGGAATCTGGCGTCAAAAGGAGCCGTTCGATAATTCTCCAGTTTGGTTTTAATGTCCTCGGCCATTTTTACTGTTTCTGACGAGAGAAAAATCATCAGGACCAGAGAAAAAAATGTGTTTTTTTATTCCGTCACCAAGCAAAGACTCAATTTAAACACATAAATATTTATATTTGTAGCTCAGGTGTGTTTAGAACTCAAAAAATCAAACTGATGAAGGTTTATTATAATAAGTTAGAAATAATTCATTTTCCTTCACATTTTGTGAAATTTAAAGGTATTTTTCCAGTTTAATATTTACATTTCTGTGGTTTTTATGACCCAAAAACATTCTATCACCAAGAATTGACTCATAAAAAGTCGTATTTATTATAATAAATCTTATTTTGGGAAGATTCTAGATGTTTCTAGAAGCTCATCAACATTAATTTTACAGCCCAAACAAATAATACATTAATATTTACTCTTATAATTCACTCATAGCTCAATATTGCTTCATTTTTTTCATATTTTGTGAAATTTATAGTTAAAAATGTCCTATTTTGCCATTTTTCCAGTTAATTTTTACATTTTCAGGGTCCATTTATAAAAATTAGCATGTTTTTATGAGCCAAATACATTCTATCACCAATCAAAGAATCATTAAAAGTCATATTAATGAAGGTTTTTATCATAAAACTAACACCAATAATATAAGAAGTGATTATAAATCCAATGTAAGTTAGTTTAGTCACGTATTTACATCCACTTTTACTTTAAATTCCACATTTATATAAAAACTTCAGTTTATTTTCAGATGCAGATTTAACAAAACATGTAATTTAACGAGATTTAAAGATGCAACAGGTGTTTTTTTAAACATAATATCGATAAAAAGCTGTTTTTTCTTCATTCCTCTATTAATCATCGTCCCCTCAGGTTCATCTAATGACCCTTTAGGGGGCTCCCAGCCTCATATTGGGCAACACTGGACTAAAATAGGAGCATATCGCAGAAACCTGCTCCTCCTGCTGCAGCAAAACCAGCAAAAAACGCCTCATATGCACGAATTTGCTGCGGTGAAATGAACCAATGGAATGATGTCACATTATTAGTCTCAAGGACAAAAAAAACAACACTTTCACTTTCGCAGGGTTTTATTGTTTCAGGCAGGATTCAGGTTTTTCTTACATCGCTGCATCGACACATTTATTCCAACACTGAAAAAAAAAACCCTTGATTCTAAAAGGAAATCCATAGGAAGCGAAACGTGGTGAAGGGCTGCGGATCACATGTCCTCAGAGAGAAGTGGACTATAACCCTGATCCTCACTAACAGGTTATTTCATCAATTATTAATCTGCAATGCAAAATCATTAAATATATCCTTCTAATATAAAAATATATATATTTATTTAAATGTAATGTCATTTTCAGACGAAGGGCGTTGAGCCTTTCTCTGTTTCCTCTCGCTGTTTTTTTAATTTATGCGCATTTTTAATGAACATAAGCGATAAAACAACACCTGCTATTCCTCTGATTCCCTTTAAATACAGCTAATAGTGTAATTAGAGGTGAAGAGGAGCAGGTGGACGTTACCTTTCGTCGCAGTCGCTGATCTTCTCGGCTCAAAGTGACTTTTACGCGCGGCGGGGAGGGAGTGACGCGCCGGTGATAAGGAGCAGCGGTCTGCGGATTCTGGAGTCGTGCAGCAACATCATCACGGTATGGCGGACGCAGGTCACATTGAAATAACGGAAACACGCGCATAGCTCCGCACAGATACCACGCACACGCGCGCAAGCTCGCGCACACACGTGTTTTAATAGGCAACGAAGATGAGCCGAGTCACCTCCGGGATTAATACGTGTCCTTTTCTGGGGTTTAATTGCGTTTTTACGCGTTTTTACGCACAACTTGTGTCTCCGAGGCGGAAGTGTTGCGCTGTTCGGGTTAATGATTGATTGTTGTGTTACAGCAGCAGCGTCTCCCTACAAGGCGCCGCTTTCTACTCCAGCTCTGACATTAATTCAGGAGAGCGGGAGTCGGTGGATAAAAGCGCAGCGCTCGTGCGTCACGGAGGTTTAATAACGCGCGGTGGTTTAAACTGTTCGGTAACGTCGCGTCTGAGGCGACGTGGCTGAACGCGGCCAGTCAGCTGCTGCCATGAGGAGGAGGAGGAGGAGGAGGAGGAGGAGGAGGTTTATAACCACAGACTAAATATATAGAGAAACTATTATACACTAATACTCGGTCAAATAATATAGTAAACATATAGAAAAACAGACCATTAAATAATACAAATAAATATATCATTAATTAGAAATGTCGAACAAAACGTTTGGAACGTTTGGAACTTCTAGATTAAATATAAAAACATTTCTAGATTAAATATATGCCCACTTCTACATTAAAAACACACCCACTTATACAGCCACTTCTAGATTAAATATATGGCTGCTTCTAGATTAAGAAAACACCCACTTCTAGATTAAATATATGGCTGCTTCTAGATTAAGAAAACACCCACTTCTAGATTAAATATATGGCTGCTTCTAGATTAAGAAAACACCCACTTCTAGATTAAATATATGGCTGCTTCTAGATTAAGAAAACACCCACTTCTAGATTAAATATATGGCTGCTTCTAGATTAAGAAAACACCCACTTCTAGATTAAATCTAAAAACATTTCTACATTAAATATATGACCACTTCTAGATTAAATCTAAAAGCATTTCTGCATTAAATATAAACAATTCTAGATTAAATATATGGTTGTTTATAGATTAAATATATGACCACTTCTAGATTAAGAAAACACCCACTTCTATATTAAATATATGACTGTTTATAGATGAAATATATACCCACTTCTAGATTAAATATAAAAACACTTCTAGATTAAATAAAAAACACTTCTAGATTAAATATGACATTACCTCTAGATTAAAAACCCACCCACTTTTAGGTTAAAACATGCCCATTTCTAGATTAATTATATACCCACTTACACGGTCACTTCTTAAATAAATATACAGCACTTCTAGATTAATGGTATAGCCGCTTCTAGATTAAATACACACCCACTTGTATAATCACTTCTAAATGAAATATATGGCACTTCTGGATTAATTATATGGCCGCTTCTAGATTAAATCTAAAACATTTCTACATTAAATATAAAAACACTTTTAGATTAAATATATACCCACTTCTAGATTAAGAAAACACCCACTTCTAGATTGAATATAAAAACATTTCTAGATTAAATATGAAACTACTTCTAGATTAAAAACATATATACAGCACTTCTAGATTAATGGTATAGCCGCTTCTAGATTAAATATATGCCCACTTCTAGATTATAAACACACCCACTTTTATGTAAAACCACTTCTAGATTGAAAACACGCCCAGTTCTAGGTTAAATGTACGCCTACTTCTAGATTAATTATATGAACATTTCTAGATCAAATATATACCCACTTCTAGATTAAAGATGCGCCCACTTCTACAGTAAATATAAGACCCTTCTAGATTAAAATCACACCCACCTCTATACTGAAAACAGCCCACTTCTAGATTAATTATACACCCACTTATACATTCACTTCTAAATTAAATATACAGCACTTCTAGATTAAATATACGGCCACTTCTAGATTATAAACACACCCACTTCTATATAAAACCACTTCTAGATTAAAAACACGCCAACTTTTAGATGAAATATACAGCACTTCTAGATCAAATATATGGCCACTTCTAGATTAAATATAAAAACACTTCTAGATTAAATACAAAATAATTAAAAATTAAAAATACGCCCACTTCTAGGTTAAATGTACGCCTACTTCTAGATTAATTATATGGACATTTCTAGATCAAATACATACCCACTTCTAGAATAAATATGTGCCCACTTCTAGATTATGAACACACCCACTTCTATATAAAACCACTTCTAGATTATAAACACGCCAACTTTTAGATGAAATATACAGCACTTCTAGATCAAATACAAAGCCACTTCTAGATTAAATGCAAAATATACCCACTGTGTTAAGAAAACACACACTTCTAGATTAGATATACAAAGAAAAATGTATTAAATCAACAACTTGGACTTTAATTACCGTAATGACCAGCATGTCTGAGATATTTAATATTTTTACATTTGCACCAATGACATGAAACAGGGGCTGTTATTTTAAAATGATTTAATATTGATCAAATTAAAACATGAAGTCAGAAAGAAAGGCCTGCCCCACAGCTTCAATATATTAATATACAGCAAAGATCAATTCTCACTTATTTAACTCAAACAATGCTTCATAAGGAGCCACAGCAAAAACCCAACAGAACTACTGAGACTCAGCATACGGATTATTATTAATTAAAGGATGTTAGAGTTACAGCATCTTGGATTCAGTGACACAAATATGTTGATTATCAGCTCAGACACTTTTAGAGTTCAGTGTACGTCTCTCAGGTTTTCAGGAAATAAAAATAAAAGTACCCAAACACAAAACGCTCCTCATTATGACCTGAAAACAGTAACTTCCACCTGTAGTGGCTTCAAACTCCAGTGGCTGCGGCTGCTACCTTTAAAAAAAGAAAAGCACATATTTGCATAGATCCACACAATAATCCAGATTATAGTTTTTAAAAAATCCTGTTTTGGCAATTTCTTTTCAAAATAAGAGCATCAAAGTGCTAGAAACGATACAGCGAAGGCGACGGCTGTTTTGTTTTCAGCAGGAGAACAGCGATTGTCGGGGAAACAGCAGCTTTTTGGAGATTAAATTCATTATAATCTGCTGATTAATGCCCAGATGTTGATGTTCAATCAGCATTTAAACAAAGATTTCTTTGGTTTACAGCAAACGGAAAAGGAATAGGGAGTGTACGCTTTTATTTTTTAGTTTTAAAGTCCTCACATCCTCGCTGCCAGTTTGTGCTTCTCATGCTGTTAAAGTACATTCAGCTTGAAAATAAAACACATTTAATTAATCAAATATATAGAAAAAAACCCTAAAACATCTGTACCGAAGGTCCCAGAATAACACTTATTTATTTTCACTATAATTCCCCATTGATGGAATATAGAACTAAATAAATATTATAATAAATACATTTAATTAAATAGAATTTGTTTCCTATTATTTGTGAATTTCCCTTTGCACATAATTTAATTTCAAATTTTATTCTCCATGTTATATAAATAAATAAATTTAAAAATTAAATGGAAAATCAAATAAATGTGAAAATTATACATAAATTAATTTTATGAATTAATTAAATTTACTGATATCTATTATTTATTCTCTATTATAGCAGTTTCATCTTAAAGCACAAATAGGTTCAGTGGTTTATTTTTTTATTATAGTATTTTTTTCTATTTTTTCTAGATTTTTGATAATTTAGGAAACACAAAAATTATTTTTTTATTATTTTATTAATCTTATTTTATTTATTTTATTAAGGAATTAAACTGCCAGAATAAAATAAAAATAAATAAATGAATATCTCAGTTCATTAAAATGCACATGTTTATTTAATTTTCCCATTTAATTAATTAAATGTATTTATTTGTGTAGCTTTTCCTTTATTTGATTTTTATTTATTTAATTTATTATTTTTTAACTGTATTTTAAATATTGACTCCCTGCACAGTATATAAAATAAAAAAGTACAATTTTAAATTAAATAAATTCATGTGCAAAGTGAAAATAGACAAATATTTTAATGGGACATTAATTCAATGAATTTATTTATTTAGTCCTTTCTGTTATATATTTATAACTGTTGTTGGATGGAATTATAGTAAAAATAAATTTATCTTTCCTTTCTCCTCTCTATTAAAGCAGAAACACAGAAAAACCATCCTGATCTTAAAGGAAACGTGTGTTTTTTACATCAGAGGCACAAACTGGAGGTGAAGCAGCATCGTTGGTCCTTTTCATTTGTCGCTGAACCGGAGTCGGTTGAAAGCCTCCTTGATGTCCTCGTTGGTCTCGGTCCCGCTGGTCCCGATCCGGTGGACCCGGCTCAACGGGACGTCCTGCTTCAGTTTCCTCTTACTGAGCCCCACGGTGCCCTCTGCCCCCGCCGACCCCGGACCCGTCAGCAGGATGTAGGCGGCGTGGCGGCCGCGCTCCATCAGGGTGGCTGAGGTTTAAAGAAATTCAATTTAATTTATCACAAAATGATGGAACCTTTAATTCTACAATATCTCAATGCAGGTGAAAACAAGGTGCTTTACATAAAACAGTAAAAGCTTTAAGATACAATTAAAAAAAATTTAAATAAGTAAAAAATATAATTTATTAAATTTAAATTAGATTAAAAATCATAAAACTGAAACAAGCAAAATATGATTTAAAATGAGTTAATTAAAAGAGGAAAGAGTAAACAATTTTTTTAATTAAAACATAAGAAATTAAAAATTTATTTAAATAAAATGAGATTAAAAATGAAAAAAAAATATATATATCAAATTTAAAATTAAGAAAATAAGAAAAAATTTAATTAAAATAAATGAGATTAAAAATCTGACAAATTTAAATTAAACAAAACAAGCAAGATATAATTAAAAATTATTATTATTGAAAAATCTCAAATTTTAAATAAAAAATAAGAAGCAATTTAAAATCAATTAATATTAATTTAAATTAAAAATTGTAATTAATTAAAAAACTTAATCAACTAATTAAAAATGTATTAATTGACATTTTAAATTAATTAAGAAAAAAAATAAAAAAATAATAAAAATAAAAATAGATTTAAATACAAATTAAATAAAATAAAAAAATATTAAAATTGGAAACATCTAAAAAAAAATGTATAATTAAAAGATTAAAAAAAAATAATTTAAATTAAGTAATATTAACAAGCAAGATATAATTTAAAATGTATTATTGAAAAATCTCAAATTTTAAATAAAAAATAAGAAGCAATTTAAAATCAATTAATATTCATTTAAATTAAAAATTGTAATTAATTAAAAAACTTAATCAACTAATTAAAAATGTATTAATTGACATTTTAAATTAATTAAGAAAAAAAATAAAATAAATAAAAATAAAAATAGATTTAAATACAAATTAAATAAAATAAAAAATTATTAAAATTGGAAACATCTAAAAAAAATGTATAATTAAAAGATTAAAAAAAATAATTTAAATTAAGTAATATTAACAAGCAAGATATAATTTAAAATGTATTATTGAAAAATCTCAAATTTTAAATAAAAAATAAGAAGCAATTTAAAATCAATTAATTTTCATTTAAATTAAAAATTGTAATTAATTAAAAAACTTAATCAACTAGTTAAAAATGTATTAATTGACATTTTAAATTAATTAAGAATTTTATTAAAACATAAACAAGTCATATATGATTTAAAACCAGTTGATTAAAGGGGGAGGAATCAAATATTCTACAGTAAAAATTAATTACAAATAAATGAGACTAAAAATCTGAAAATTGTAAATTAAAAACCAAAACAAGCAAAATATCATTTAAAACTAGTTGATTAAAAGGGGAAAATTAATAAATTAATTAATAAATTAAATAGGATTTAAAATCACCAAAAAATAGATTTAAATACAAATTAAATAAAAAATAAATTAATTAAAATTGGAAACATCTAAAAAAAAATGTATAATTAAAAGATTTAAAAAAAATAATTTTAATTAAGTAATATTAACAAGCAAGATATAATTTAAAAGGGGGAAAAATAAAAAAATATATATTTTAAATGACAATAAAATATAAAGTGAAACAAAAGGAAAAACCTTTAAATGTGACGATGTGGTCCATGACGTTGGTCGACTCCAGCAGAACTTTAGAGTAGAGCGGATGCAGCATGTAGGAACGACGCTCAGCACTCAACGACGCCTGAAGGAACAGAAGCAGCACATTTTGTGTATCACTGCGTTTCCAGGTTGGACTCTGTGTTAACTGCTGTTCACCTGCAGCTGGTGATTTGTTGTGATTCCACTCACAGAGTTGTTGTTGTTGTTGTTGTTGTTTGGAGGCATCAGGCCCCAGAACATGAATACAGACACGGTGTTGGTGGTGAGGATGGAGGCGGGTCGAGGGGAGTTGGGACTCGCCACCAGTTCAACTTCCCACAGAACGTCACCAGACGTCCCGTCCAGGATTAGTATCTGAGCACAGGACGAATAAAACACAACCACAGGGATGGAAATCATACTGATGATGATGATGGTGATGGTGATGATGATGATGATGATGATGATGATGATGATGGTGATGATGGTGGTGATGGTGGTGGTGATGGTGATGATGGTGCTGGGTTCTTTAGAATCTCCTTTTTAATCAGTGAACTGTGCATTGCAGATAATTTATCTTATTTTAAGCTGATTTGGGTCAGTTTGCTCTTGTTTTATCTCTTTCTTGTTTTTTTTCCTCAATATTCTAAATATATTTGCTCTATAACAGCAACATAAAGTGAAAAACACTAGATAAAAAGTAGAAACACGAGATAAAACATCAAAAATGAGATAAAAATTTAGAAACGCAAGATAAAAAGTCAGAAACGCAAGATAAAACGTCAAAAATTAGATAAAATTCGGAAATATGAGATAAAAAGTGAAAAACGTGAGATAAACAGTCAGAAATATTAGATAAAAATTCAGAAATATGAGATAAAAATTCAGAAATATGAGATAAAATGTGAAAAACGTGAGATAAAAAGTCAGAAATATGAGATAAAAATTCAGAAATATGAGATAAAAAGTCAGAAATATGAGATAAAAAGTCAGAAATATGAGATAAAAAGTCAGAAATATGAGATAAAAAGTCAGAAATATGAGATAAAAAGTCAGAAATATGAGATAAAAAGTCAGAAATATGAGATAAAAAGTCATAAATATGAGATAAAAAGTCAGAAATATGAGATAAAAAGTCAGAAATATGAGATAAAAAGTCATAAATATGAGATAAAAAGTTAGAAATGTGAGATAAAAAGTCAGAAATATGAGATAAAAAGTCAGAAACATGAGATAAAAAGTCAGAAATATGAGATAAAAAGTCAGAAATATGAGATAAAAAGTCAGAAATATGAGATAAAAAGTCAGAAATATGAGATAAAATGTCAGAAATATGAGATAAAAAGTCAGAAACATGAGATAAAACATCAAAAATGAGATAAAAATTTAGAAACGCAAGATAAAACGTCAAAAATTAGATAAAAGTCAGAAATATGAGATAAAAAGTCAGAAACATGAGATAAAAAGTCAGAAATATGAGATAAAACGCCAAAAATGTGAGATACACATTTATATATGTATATTTTTTAATATTCTAACTCTATTTTCTCTATAACATCATCATAAATAGATTCTGACTCTTCTATCATCACCTCACATGTTGTAGATTTACTTTAATTCCAGGTTTAAGTCCAATAACCTTTGTTTATTATCATTTATAGCAGGAAACCTGATAAATGAACCTTAATTAAAACATGTTTAAACATGTTAAACCAACTCAACTCACCTTCTTCCTGTTGTCCTGCAGCTCCTCCTCCACCACGATGTCTAGAAAACCGTCTTTGTTGAAGTGACCGAACGTCGGTTCACTGAAAAACCCAGAAAAACACGAGTCAACAAACAATTATCTGATTTAACTTGATATTTTAATGCACTTTAATCGCTCCCATGAGATTTTAACTGCCTGATATATTATTTTATGTTGTGTTGATCATTAATCTGTCATCAATTCTATTTAATTTGACAATATAAATCAGTGGAGTCCATCTAAACTCAGTAAAAATTTAAATACCAATACATTTACACGATTAATTAACCTTTAATTCATAAAACAGTAGTTATTCCATATTGAAATTAATTGAAAATATCTGTTATTGAGTAGAATTATCATGAAATATTCATGAGTTTGGTCAATTTATTCTCGTTCTATTAAAATAAGATGACTTTTTTGTACTTTTAGCTCCTATTTTGCTAAATTTACTAATAATTCTACTCAAAATCAGACTATTTATATTAAATAAACACATTTCCCTCTTATAAATAACCCAAAACTACAAATATTTTATCTCTTTATCCCTGAAAGTTTCTAATTTCTGGACCTTTCTACAGTCATCATCCAGTGGACTGGATTGGACCCTTTGGGGGCCTGTTTCTGACCTTTGACCTCATGTTTGACCCCTTTACCTGAGGACTGAGCTGATGTTAACGCTCCACAGCAGCTGCAGGTTCTGTCCGTTGACCAGAGCCACTTTATTACCGGTAACAACCAGCAGGTTGGACACATCCTCTGTTTTTTCTACTTCCAGAACTTGCTGCACCGACTCAGACCTGCAGAAATAAACGTTAGTGAAGCGGAGGTCAAAGGTTAAAGCACCATTTAAGGAGCAGGTCGGGAGTCTTACACAAACACCGGGACCAGACCAGATGCTTCGCTGGCGTTTCTCTCCCAGTTTTTATCCTTCTTGAGTCCAGCGTCGTGGTTCAGACCTGCTGCAGCAGCGATTCTCCACAGAGACAAACCATAGAGACCAGAGGCTGAGGACAGGAAGATCCATTTATATGGAGTTAAATATCAATTAATATAACAAATTTATATGGAGTTTAATATCAATTAATATAACAAATTTATATGGAGTTTAATATCAATTAATCAGCAGTGATTCTCCACAGAGACAAACCATAGAGACCAGAGGCTGAGGACAGGAAGATCCATTTATATGGAGTTTAATATCAATTAATATAAGGATTTATTTATAGGGGTTTAATATAAATTAATGTTAGGATTTATTTATATGGAGTTTAATACAGATTAATATTAATAACTAATATTAGGTTTCAGTCTAATCGACTTCTGTCTTTGATCCAGTTTAAACTCATTTCAGAACTAGAAAATGGATAATTTCATGTTGTATTACTGTGATTCTATTCTACTGTGATTCTATTATTTATACTTCTACTGTGATTCTATTCTACTGTGATTCTATTATTTATACTTCTACTGTGATTCTATTCTACTGTGATTCTATTCTTTTCCTGTGATTCTATTGTGTGATTTTATTATTCTACTGTGATTCTATTCTTCTTCTACTGTGATTCTATTCTTCTTCTACTGTGATTCTATTCTACTGTGATTCTATTATTCTCCTACTGTGATTCTATTCTACTGTGATTCTATTCTACTGTGATTCTATTCTTCTCCTACTGTGATTCTATTCTACTGTGATTCTATTCTACTGTGATTCTATTCTACTGTGATTCTATTCTTCTCCTACTGTGATTATATTCTACTGTGATTCTATTCTTCTCCTACTGTGATTCTATTCTACTGTGATTCTATTCTACTGTGATTCTATTCTACTGTGATTCTATTCTTCTCCTACTGTGATTCTATTCTACTGTGATTCTATTCTTCTCCTACTGTGATTCTATTCTACTGTGATTCTATTCTACTGTGATTCTATTCTTCTCCTACTGTGATTCTATTCTACTGTGATTCTATTCTTCTACTGTGATTCTATTCTACTGTGATTCTATTCTTCTACTGTGATTCTATTCTACTGTGATTCTATTCTACTGTGATTCTATTCTACTGTGATTCTATTCTACTGTGATTCTATTCTACCGTGATTCTATTCTACTGTGATTCTATTCTTCTATTCTGCTGTGATTCTATTCTGCTGTGATTCTATTCTACTGTGATTCTATTCTACTGTGATTCTATTCTTCTACTGTGATTCTATTCTACTGTGATTCTATTCTACTGTGATTCTATTCTTCTACTGTGATTCTATTCTACTGTGATTCTATTCTACTGTGATTCTATTCTACTGTGATTCTATTCTTCTATTCTGCTGTGATTCTATTCTGCTGTGATTCTATTCTACTGTGATTCTATTCTGCTGTGATTCTATTCTGCTGTGATTCTTCTTTTTCTACTGATTCTTTTCTATTTCTACTGTGATTCTATTCTTCTTCTACTGTGGTTCTATTCTGTAATTTAATTATGATTAAGGTGTATACATGTAGGAGAAAAGAAAATTATCTGATTATATTCTTCTGTGATTCTTCTATTCTACTGTGATTCTATTCTACTGTAATTCTATCCATCTGTGTTTCTTCTTTTTCTACTGATTCTATTCTACTGCAATTCTATACTTCTGTAATTTAACTGTGATTTTTCTCTTATACTGTGATTCTTTTCTTTTTCTTCTGTGATTCTATTCTTTTTCTTCTGTGATTCTGTAATTTACCTCTGATTAAGGTGCATACATGTAGAAAACCAAATTATCAGAGTGTTTCAAGTTATTTTCTTCTTCTACTGTGATTCTTCTCTTTTTCTACTATGATTCTACTGCCTTAATAAATGAGTGCATTATAAACCTATACACACATGATGTTTCTCTGATGTTTCTATTCATAAACCAATGATTTCCTGATGCCTGCTGTATTATCATGCATGTACCAACCGTTCTGCAGCAGCAAGTACTGAGATTCTTTTCCAGTGCGGAAGAAGAGATGTTTGTCTGTTGCCGTGGAGTCGAGAACCACCGGAGATTTAATGCGATCACCAGATTTTCCTGAGAGGAAAACCAGCTGAGTCTGTAGGAAACACAGGAAACACGACGTCATCAATCAACAGGTGACTGAAGAAACTCATCTGCTGCTAAAACCGGTGGAAATATCATGGTTTTAGTACAATAGTACTAGTAGTATTAGTACGCTCCTTATCCTAACATCCTTACGCTGTAAAATACAACCACAGACACGTAGCCCTGATGAATGATAATTCACCTCTGTGTTGTTCAAAACCACCAGAGCCACGTCATGGACCTGGTCCCCGTCCAGGTCTGGGACACTGAGGACCGGAACGGTGCTGTTCAGACCAGGAGGCTGAGGCTTCTCCCACCTGATGAGGCCTGGAAACAGAATAAATAACGTCCACTTACTCTCTTATATGTAATTTAGAGTCAGACAGAGACTAAATTATAATCACAAAAGGTTCAGAGAAGCTGTTCATGAGCTGAATTGCTCATAAATTGTTATATATATATTAAATTTCAATCTATAATTGTCATTTGAGCTCATTTAAACGCCTTTATTACGCTAAATAAGACCAAACTATTGATAAATACATTCATGTTGCAAACATTGCATGTAGAAAATTGCATGCAGTGACCTCCATGACGGCATAAAACCAGTTAAAACCCAAATATGCAAAATGCATGAATTTATATTGGTCTCTTTTATGGTAGGAAATAAAAAAATATACAGAAATAAATGTACATCTTAATTATAAATACAGATTTTATTTACATTGTCAATTGACAAGTTTATAAATAAAGATTTGCTCAGAAAAAAATAATCCTTTTTACTTGTTTATCTGTATTTTCAGCAGCATCTCTGCCGCGATTCAGCCTCGTCTCCATCGTTAAGAGTGCGTCGTCATGGTAACGGCAGGTTGGTAACGAGCATCGGCTTGTGACGCCGTTTTTTGTGTTTTTTTTTAGGATAATATACATTTATAGTCATCAGTGAGTGGTTATTTATATCTATGAATGTTCATAAGTCAGATTTAAGTTAAAACAGATAGTTAAGACATTTTAATGTGATTTTTGCGAATAAAACTACAAGTTTGAGGCTGTATTTTCCCGTAATTTGCTCAGATTTTTGCTCCTTTAACTTTCTTGTCATGCTTGTTGTTGATTTTCAGAATAAAATCAGTGTTTTCCTAGACTGGTTGAGTCGCACTAACCTTCTTTTTTGTCGATGGCGGTCAGCTGGCCGGCGTGGGACAGCAGACAGTCCCAGTCCCGGTCCGTCCCCTGGTCCAGTCCACACTGGGCCCAGTTAAACTCGGCTTTTAACGGACGCTCCCAAAGCGTTTTCCCGTCTGTTCCGTCCACCGCCATCACAAACACACACGGCGACGGCAAACCTGGAAGGAAACAACACCAACGAGCATCTAAATCCCACAGAAACACACAGAAAACCGTCCTGTTTCCTTGTTATTGAATATTTTATACCTGCTCCTCCACATGTGTTGTTCTGACTGCCTTCTGTGTCCTTCAGGACAAACAGGATGTCCATCACTTTGTCTTCACTCGTGTCTTCAATCGCTAAAAAATCATAGGTTCCTGTAGCAGGAAAACAAGAAAACGAGTAGAAGTTAGTCCCATAAAGGGTTGTTGGAAACGTTCCATGGGAATTAACAGGAATATATGGGAATAAATCCATAAATTTACACAATTGGAAGGTTTTCCCTTCCAATTGTGACAAACAACCGGATTTAAAAGGGATAGTTCAACGTTTTTGTTGATACCAGCTACAGCTTCAAGGCTAATGCTATTTTTTTAATGTTCCATGGGAATTAACAGGAATATATGGGAATAAATCCATAAATTTACACAATTGAAAGCTTGGCCCTTAACAGGAAGCTCTAAATATAGTCAATATAGTAGAATCTTGGCTAAAACAACCAGATTTAAAGGGATAGTTCAACGTTTTTGAAAATTGACCCATTGTCAGGATTCCCGTAGTTATAGCTTTACCTTTTTTTTGTCAATTCCAGCTGTTTCCAGACCAGATATTCCAACACTAAGCTTTCCATGGGAATTAACAGGAATATATGGGAATAAATCCATAAATTTACACAATTGGAAGGTTTTCCCTTCACAGGACACTTTAAATATAGTAAATATAGTAGAATCTTGGCTAAAATAACCACATTTAAAGGGATAGTTCAACATTTTTGTTGATACCAGCTACAGCTTCAAGGCTAATGCTATTTTTTTAATGTTCCATGGGAATTAACAGGAATATATGGGAATAAATCCATAAATTTACACAATTGAAAGCTTGGCCCTTAACAGGAAGCTCTAAATATAGTAAATATAGTAGAATCTTGGCTAAAACAACCAGATTTAAAGGGATAGTTCAACATTTTTGAAAATTCACCCATTGCCATGACTCCTATAATCACAGCAATAGCTGCTTTACCTTTTTTTTGTCGATAACAGCCATTTCCAGACCAGTTTCCATGGGAATTAACAGGAATATATGGGAATAAATCCAAAATTTACACAATTGGAAGGTTGGTCCTTAACAGGAAACCTAAATATAGTAGAATCTTGGCTAAAACAACCAGATTTAAAGGGATAGTTCAACGTTTTTGAAAATTGACCCATTGTCAGGATTCCCATGGTTATAGCTTTACCTTTTTTTTGTCAATTCCAGTCGTATCCAGACCAGTTTCCATGGGAATTAACAGGAATATATGGGAATATTTACACAATTGAAAGCTTGGCCCTTAACAGGAAGCTTTAAATATAGTAAATATAGTAGAATCTTGGCTAAAACAACCGGATTTAAAGGGATAGTTCAACATTTTTGAAAATTCGCCCATTGCCATGACTCCCATAGTCACAGCAATAGCTTCTTTACCTTTTTTTTGTCGATAACAGCTGTTTCCAGACCAGTTTCCATGGGAATTAACAGGAATATATGGGAATAAATCCAAAATTTACACAATTGGAAGGTTGGTCCTTAACAGGAAACTTAAATATAGTAGAATCTTGGCTAAAACAACCGGATTTAAAGGGATAGTTCAACGTTTTTGAAAATTGACCCATTGTCAGGATTCCCGTGGTTATAGCTTTACCTTATTTTGTCAATTCCAGCTGTTTCCAGACCAGATATTCCAACAATAATGGGATTTTTTGGGTTTTTCCCCTCATCAAACTCGGCAAAAACACAATCCAGCAACTCACAAACACTGTGGTGGATGACGCAAATGCAGTCCTGCCTCATACTGTTCAATTATTCTCTTATAGCATGGTGAAGTAATTGAGAAAAGGATGCAAAAGGATCAATTTTAAATATATAATCCACCTAGAATATAAAACTTATTGATAGCATGTGTTTTTACTATCCAGTACCAAGTTTTGTCAATAGTTTGATCTATAATAGTATTAATGTTTAACCTGCAAATATAAAAGTATTCATTCAGTAGCTAATTAGCTGGTAAATTAGGAGCTAAATGTTGAATATTACGTACTTTTGCAGCAATTTTCAACCCTAGTCCTGCATTTGCATCATTGGCAAACCATGAATTTCTTTGTTTTAATTCTCCACACCTGCTTCAGAGAAGGTCCTGTTCCAGGCGGTCAGATACTGGGGTCTGACGGGGCAGGGGATGATGAAGGAGAAGGCGAAGACGATGGTGAGGCAGAGGAACAGAGAGAAGAAGAAGACGGCCGTCCTCCAGTGGGTCAGCTTGGACAAACCCAGCACCTCCTTGCAGCTCTTCCCCTTCAGCTCCGTGGCTGGCGGCGGAGCGGCCGTTCCCGTCTCCGCGCCGTCCTCCCCCCGCTTCAGGGGGTCGCCCTCGGTGGCAGGGTCCGTGTTCTCCATCGGTTCCTCAATGCATCACCAGCCCACAGATCTACAGGACAAATGACGTGGATATAAACAAACAGCAGAGCTCGGAATGGAAATGATGGTCGGAGCGAACACCGACCATCATTTTAAGGTACGACACTCACTGTAACACGACTGTAATAGACATATTTTTAATTATAATTAAGGCTTTTAACATTAAAAGAGTATTAAACATCCAGATGTGTCCAGATTCCTGTTGCATATCACTGCATTTACGACTCATTAGTCAGGAAATGTTAAATTTAACACGTCAATGTGACTGAAGCTGGAGCAATTTAAAAGTGAAACTGAGTTTTTTTGGTTATTGAGGCTATTTCTCATTGATCAATAATCAATAATCAGACACTTGACTGAAGCAGATTCATCCACTAACATGTTAAGATGTTAAAAACTAGAAAAATATCCCTTTAATGTTCATTTAGAACAGATTCACCACAAAACTGGAATCTTAACAGGTGAAAATAGTAGAATTATCTTATTCCACTGGCAGATAATTTATCTATCATATTGTTTTATTCATATCAGCTATAGACGATCAATAATCACTGTTCTAAATGTACCTTAAAGGTATATTTTTCATTTTTTTGTATACTCTTAAGATGTAAGTGGCTGATAATTTTATCTCCTTTAAAGTTTTTTTTTCCCTTATTTCTGACTAATATCTTAGCCAGAGGCGTCATTTGGGTCCAGCCTCTCCTTACTTTAATTATAGTAGAGATAAATTAATTATAATTAGGGCTTTTAAAGTTAAATTAATGAGTATTAAACATCCAGATGTGTCCAGAGTCCTGGTTGTGACTCATATTACTCAGGAAATGTTAAATTCAACACATCAATATGACTGAAGCTGGTTTGGTTTGTGTTCAAAATAGATATTTTAAGCATTTTAAAAGCAGAAATGAGTTTTATTGGGTTATTGAGACTATTTCTCATTGTTCCAATAATCATAAACAGACACTTGACTGAAGCAGATTAGTCAGATGCAAAAACTTAAATATTAACAGGTGAAAATATCCTGATTTTGGTCCAATATCGAGTAGAATAATCTTATTAAACTGGCAGATTTAGCTTATTTCAAGCTTTTTTCTGAATTTTAGTCACATTAATCTGTTTTAAATCCTTTAAACAGGGCTAACGAACCAACTCATTTTGACTCAAAACAAGTTATTAAAGGATTAATGATTGATTAAAGGATTTTGTCTTTAATTGGAGTGCCTCAGGCTGCCTTTTTTCAGATTGTTAACATAAATTGACCCAAATCACATGTTAAAAATGTGAAAAATATCCCTTTAAAGTACATTTAGAACAGATAAAAATGTGAATTTCGCAAGTAGCTCTAT
This sequence comes from Lepturacanthus savala, assembly GCA_030544235.1. Classification (NCBI taxonomy): domain Eukaryota; kingdom Metazoa; phylum Chordata; class Actinopteri; order Scombriformes; family Trichiuridae; genus Lepturacanthus; species Lepturacanthus savala. The sequence goes on along the minus strand of CM060471.1, from coordinate 24,775,720 downwards.
ATATTAAGCATTAATAGTGATTATTTATAGTTTATAGCACCCAACCTCCCACTCTAACACACCTGATTCTTATCATTAACTCATTATGAAGCTCATATAAAGCTGCAGGGTAGGTTAACAATTAGAATCAGGTGTGTTTGGAATGGGGAGATCCCTAAAATATGCAGGGAAGTAGCAGGCTTGGGCTTGATTTTGCTCTAAAATTGCATCAGATTGCTGCATTTAAATGTATTATCCTCACCTTAAACTGGGTTGATGATCAGGCTGCTTCTGAATCTGCTGCAGACTGAGCTACAAGCCTGTTTATATCAAAGGAGCCAGCAATAAAAACAAAAACTAGCTGGCATTCACAGAAAAAAATAGCCCATGAAACAAATGGTGAAAGCAGCAGAGTCCAGTTATTTCTGCTGCATCAACCTTTGTGCATGTGAGCCTATTCAGACGAGCCAAGCCTGACTCCAGAGATTTCAGCAGCAACAACAAACAGCAGCCGCAGGATAATGTTGTTACCCAACAGGAAACAGCGTCAGCTCCAAATTATCCTTTAAAAGGCAAAGCCAGCTTTATTTATATATATTTTACGTCACATAAATGTTATATACATATAATATTCTAACAGTAGGATTTGGAAAAGTGTAAAAAATAGATTATAACTGTGATTTACCGTGATGATTATAAGCTAAACGGCTCATTAAAATGATTCCTACCGAGAAGCTCAATGTCGATAATTAACGTTTAGCTCTGAAAAGTTCACGTGCGCCCAGTTTGCGGACTTTGTCGAGTCACGAGAGGAAAACGGCGGCGGGAAAATGACGTAACGTCACCGGGAGAAAAGGGTTCGGTCATTTACGGTGGAGTTTATTATCTAGAAAAACACTTAAAAGGAAAAAAAAGTTTCTTACTTTTCTCTCGGCGGTGGCTAAAGCTGCCTGTCAACCTCCGCTGCGTAAACAAATCATAGGGAAGGAACGTAACTACGTCACTACGCACGTAACGCACGTAACGTACGTAGCTGCGTCACATTTATTGTTGCCCTGAACTTGGCTCTCAGGTGTTTTAAGACCCAACATTAACCTTCTTTAAATGAATATAACTTGTTTTCTTTCTATAATTTAATTTGTTTTAAAGCATCACGTAATAAAAGATTATTTGATCTATCTTTTTTGTTTTTATTTCATATATATATATATATATATATATGAATATAAAGTGAAAATATAAAGTGAAAAGGTTTTTACATTACTTTTGCAACTAAATTGGATAACACTTGTTAAAATCAATTGGGAGCTGATAATTGTACCTTTAATATTCTGTAAATGCATAAAAATACACCAAAATGAACATAAAACCGCATAAATTATATATTTTATTATATATTATTTGTTATATTTATGTATTATTATTTATAATATTTATAAATTATATAGTCTGTGTGCAATCTTTTTTTTCTTGCATGTCACTAGTACTGTCTCTACTGCTGTTGCTAATGCAATTTACAAATACAATTGAAGGATTATCTTATGAAAAATTATTATACAGATGCAGTAACAGTGGTTATTATCATATTTATTAGAAAATGTATATAATATACTAGTATATTATATAATAAATTCGTATATTTATTAATAATATTAGTGTTTTTCTGTGTTTTTTTAAACTAATCTTTAAATATAAACTGTAGGGCTATATCTGCCTGACAGTCTAAACGCAGGTTTAAATATCTCAGCAACACACCGCACTACCGTTCTGATTGGTTCATTCGCTTATTGTCAAACGTTGTGATTGGTCCATTTCCAAGCCTAACCCCGCCCTCCACGACCGTAAATCTGAAACGTTAGAGCGTGACGTCACTTCCTCCCTATAAAAAGGAAACTGACGAGTCCACCACGAAATAAAGAGAAAAAAAAATCTGCGATGCTCGGACGAATATTTTACCAAACCACGTAACACAACTGAGGAGCCGCTTTCAGTTGCTTAATTTTAACAGATAACACTATCTACTACGGAAGACCCGCGACTATGTCCGCCCAAGCTCAAATGAGAGCTTTGCTCGACCAGCTGATGGGAACGGCGAGGGATGGTGAGTCGCCGTAGCATGCTAGCCGGGCTAGCTTTAGCCAAGATGGCGGCCGCTGACGGCTGGCTGGTGATGGCGTGTGATGGACAGGCCTGCATGAATGGATGTGCTGCAGAGGGCTATTTAAAACACACTAAGGTTAGCTTCAAGTGGCCTTATTCTGGAAATTAACGTTAGGATTTAATGTTTGTACCCATTATGGCTGTTTTTAATTTAGTTCATCTTAGTTTTAACGTTTTACTGCTAAAATTTAATGCTTTTTAAGACCTTGATAGAGAATATGTAAAGCACTTTACACTGCAGAACAAATTCAGACTGAGATTTACGCATGTGACAACTAAATATAGATGATTATTTGAAATTAATGTTTTTCTATGCATTTATGTACCTATATAACAGTCATACCGTATCATGACCTAAAATAACTAACTAAGATGCACTGTTAAGCCTTACATTAGATAAAACAGTGTGGAAAACGAAGCAATATCGTTTTAAAATAGCTTTTTAATTACAGTTTGCTTGTAACTGGTTTTAGTAAAAAGAAAAGCCTGTAATTAGGCATCAATATAATATTTAAGACCTAACATAATTAAAAATAAGACCTAAGTAAAGACTTTTTAAGAATTTGCAGGAACTTTGTTTTAATTAAAGGGTTCCTACACAGTGTTGAATTTGATTTAAGTCATTTCCTGGTCTGAATAAATATGGGAAATGTAAAGAAAAGCTAATTAATATGAAGAGACAATAATATAATCTTATTTATGTTCAAGAATATAGCAAGTTATTTATAAAAAACATATTATCCCTCATTAAAAATACCCAGAATCTATTAATCTAACAGTTTCACAAATATGAAACTATGTTTTAATGGGTTTCTGGAGTCTGTAGATTATTAATCCGGATTTTACTAGTACTTAGTGAATTTAACAAATATGTGTCTGCTCTAAGTGGACGCTCTTATTTTAATAATATGACTTCTCATTTATTCAAGCAGGACATTCAAAAGTCTAATTTTTGCAGCAGTTTTCAGCCATTTGGATACAAACATTAAAATGAAAATCACCTGTCAGGTGTTATTACATGGGCAGCAAATGTCTGCCCTCTTAATAAATCAGAGCTGCTCCTTCCTGACAGATTGAATTGAACTGAAGCCCTGCGGATTATCCTTTTTTTTAATAAGTTGATAATTCGATCTGTCCAGTGCGAGTGAGTTTGTGCTTTGTGAGTCTGTGGGTGTATGTGTGATGAGATTAATATCAAATTCTTCCCATACATATGTTTCATACAAACTGAACAATTGTGGCCCCTTTATTTTATTCATTAAGGTTCAGTGTATCTTTGCCAGCCTACATCAATCTGCAAAGGAGTTGCAGAAAAGCCTCATGTTCATCGAGCCGTGAGTCACACATAATTTTTAAAGCTGTTATGATGAATATCCAAACAATATGTTTGCCTTCCGGAAGTTATTGTAGGTTTTTTATTTTTTATTTTTTGGTAATTACACAAATGAGTAATTCATCAATGGCACTAGAATTACAATTTGGAGTAGTATTAATGCAGCTTGAGACGTCTGGTCGCGCTGAATCCATATAGACGTCTTTTGGTTTTTTATTATTTTTTTCAGAAGGCAATTTTCAGTCGAGACAAAAAAAGAGAAAAAAAAACGTTGCACACATCATTTTACAATCTGACTTGTGTATGACTCCCAACTTCTTACTACAGGTATGGGCAAGAAAACTGTTCCAATTTATACTTTTCTGCAGCGGGTTTAAAATTCTGCAGCTGAGGTGTTGAAGATGCAGAAGGGTACAGTATGTGGTGCAGATCGCAGTGTGTATAAACTAATTTCTTTCCTTGGATTTGCATTTTGAGTTTCTTTTCAGTGTTTCATATCTGTAAAGGTCTTGGCTGGAACAATTCTCTGGAATTATTACATTTATCACTTTTTTTTTTTTTTTTTTGCATAGTCACATTTCTAACATGTAAATATAAGTTTTATCTTTGTGAAATACTTTTACTGCAGAGTGGACGTTGAAGCCTTATCACAAGCTAAACTAAACCGAGGCTCTGATATCGTAATACTTTGATTAAGGCATGGGTAAGGTAAGCAGAACGTGCCACATGCAGAGCTTAATAGAACTTTAACTTGGCTCAGTTACTCTGTTTCTGGTAAATAACGGAGACTTACACAAATCTATGAACTGATTCGGTCACAGAATGTCTGAGAATACACGTCTGACTCGTTATTGTAGTCACAATCACAGTAAAAACAGGATGTTAAAGCACTGGATACGTCGCCCCTGCTGACAAATATGTGAGGTCTGTCTCACTGCTCGTTTCTCTGGACTGTTTCAGGTGATGAGACACGGCAGAGGGTCAAGTTCACGGACGAGAGAGTCTGCAAAAGTCATCTTCTCAACTGCTGTCCACATGACATCCTGTCTGGAACCGTGAGTCGCCTGCGTCTACCTCCAATTTACATTATCCTTTGTTTTATCGGCTATTTTTCAATTCAGTTCCTTCAATAATTTGTCCCTTTGGAAGCGTTTCTGTAAAAGTAGAACAATCATCATCCTCACTGGTGTTTACCATATTCAATAAAACTTTATTAGTAGCTTGTTGGGGAATACTTTTATGGGGTAGAAAAAACATTTCTACATTATCGTTGTCTTTTTAGGAGCTGGAAAAAAGAAAAGAATTAGAAAAAAGGTGAAATTATTCAGCTATCCTGGAAAATTACAGCAGTGAAAACTTAAATGCATGTTAATTTAAACTGCTGCATGTTTTATTTCCACCGTTTTTAGCATAAATTAATGTGATTTAACGTGGATAAATTAGCATTAAAGCTATCAATCAATCAATTTGACTTTATTTAAGAGTCTTATCTTGGACCCACGGCTTATATACAATAGAATAATGAATAGAATAAATAAAGTGTTTGACAATAAAATAAAGTTAGTGTTGAAAATGTCCTGGGAAATAATTTCAGGTTAGAAGTGGGAACCCTGAATTACCTATTTACATATTTATATATTTATTCTATATTGGGCTCAGTAGACGAGTTATTACCTGGGTGAGATATTTTATTTTATATATATATATATATATATATAACAATTCTCACATCAAATCACAGCACAGTATAATAACCCATACAGATATACAAGCATATGTGAAATACCTTCCTCTTCTATCTATTTATTCATATGTATTCATATGTATTTAAATGCGGATATAGTGCTGAACTTGTTTGTGTCTCTGATCTGATTTGATATGTTTCCTGCAGCGAATGGACCTTGGAGAATGCACCAAGATCCACGACCTGGCACTTCGGGCAGATTATGAAATCGCCTCCAAGGAGCGAGACCTGTTCTTTGAGCTGGATGTAATGACACCTTAAACCGACAGTTATGAACGGCTTGTTCCGTGTCTGGAGTCTCCACTCGGTTTTCTAATGGTTGTCTCTGTCCTGAAGGCGGTGGATCACCTGGAGTCCTTCATCGCCGACTGTGACCGGAGGACGGAACTCGCCAAGAAACGACTGGCCGAGACTCAGGAGGAGATCAGTGCTGAGGTGGCAGCGAAGGTCAGAGACGCGTGATGAAAGAGACGTTAAAATCACTGGAGTCAATTCAGTTTGAGGCAGGAACTTAGAAAAATATCCATCAATCTGATGAGATTTAAGAGTAAAATCAAGAAGCTATAGACGATCAATAATCACTATTAATGTATAATATCAGTTATAGACGATCAATAATCACTATTAATGTATAATATCAGTTATAGATGATCAATAATCACTATTAATGTATAATATCAGTTATAGATGATCAATAATCACTATTAATGTATAATATCAGTTATAGATGATCAATAATCACTATTAATGTATATCAGTTATAGATGATCAATAATCATTATTAATGTATAATATCAGTTATAGATGATCAATAATCACTATTAATGTATAATATCAGTTATAGATGATCAATAATCACTATTAATGTATAATATCAGTTATAGATGATCAATAATCACTATTAATGTATAATATCAGTTATAGATGATCAATAATCACTATTAATGTATAATATCAGTTATAGATTATCAATAATCACTATTAATGTATAATATCAGTTATAGATGATCAATAATCACTATTAATGTATAATATCAGATTATCAATAATCATTAATTAATCTCATTTTTATTTGTTCTAAATTAACTTAAATAAATATTTTTCTAGTTTTTAACATGTTAGTGGATAAATCTGCTTCAGTCAAGTGAGATTTCAAAATAAAAGCAGTTAAAACAAATACTTTTATGAATGAAACACTACATTATATACACTAAACCACATTTTTATCTGTTCTAAATGCACATTAAAGGGACATTTTTTCACATTTCAAACACTATTTTTACTATTAGAACAACAATAAATATTCTTATAATAAACATTTATTTTCATATTTAAAAATTTCACCAAATCCTCAGTAGGTTGGTTAAGATTTAGCCTTAATTTAATGTAAAAATAAGGCATTTTCTCACCTTTTTCCCCCAATATTTTCATATTTACTTCACTGAATCATCATCTACTCTCAACATTCTAAAAGGATTAATAAGGGATTAATAAACTCTTTTTTCGGCTTTTCGGCTCTTTTTCTTTATTTTTTTTTAGGCAGAGAAAGTCCACGAGCTGAACGAGGAGATCGGGAAGCTCCTGGCCAAGGCCGAGCAGCTCGGAGCCGAAGGAAACGTGGACGAGGCACAGAAAGTCCTGCAGGAGGTGGAGAAGGTCCGCACCAGGAAGAAGGATGCAGAGGTGAGCACTGGTTCTTCCTGATAAACGAGGGTTTGGCGCTTTTATTGTGAAAGTCCAATCGGATGGGTGTTTTTTTTTTTTTTGTACGTTCTCTCTCAGGAAGAATACAGGAACTCCATGCCCGCATCCAGTTTCCAGCAGCAGAAGCTGAGGGTGTGCGAGGTGTGTTCGGCTTACCTGGGTCTCCATGACAACGACCGTCGCCTGGCCGACCACTTCGGCGGGAAGCTGCACCTGGGCTTCATCCAGATCCGAGAGAAGCTGGACCAACTCAAAGTGTGTTTCCCGCTGCAAAGCCTCATATGCACCGTTACCGTTTTGAGATTTTTATTGATTTTTTTAATCCGTTTTTATACAGAAAACAGTGGTCGACAAGCAGGAAAAAAGGAACCAGGAGCGTTTAAAGAGACGAGAAGAGAGGGAGAAAGAAGAGAAGATGAAGAAGAGGTGTTTAAAATCCTCATGACGGCTGCGGAAGTTGATTTATCTTTTATAATTAAGTGGTTTTTAATCTTTTATCTGTCATATTTGTCATTTTCACAGGACCAGATCACGGAGCAGAGAGCATAAACGGTAAGAAAATCATTTCATGTGACTAATAATGTTCCTGTTTCTTTACAGAAATGTGAGGTTTAAGTAATAAAATATTTAGTTTTAACAGGAAATAACTTCACCTGCTGATTAAAATACTAAATATTGATCCGTTTACTGCAATTTATCAGGGGAAAACATCTTGTATTTAATATATTTAGACCAATATTGAGTGTAGTTAACTTGAATTGGAGGAAAATTTTGTTTTTTTCCATAATATGAGATAATAAGACTTATTAAAATAAAAATATACAGTTAAATCCTTAAGAAAACAGGATTAAATTGACCAAAATGATCTTATCTTCCAATGAAATAGGATAATTCTACTCAAAACTGGATGAATTGGACAAAAAAAACAAGATATTTTCACGTTTTAATCCAGTTTTAATGTGGACTTTCCATTTATCTTCTTTCCTGTTAAAGGATAATTAATTGTGTAAATACTTATAACACATTTCTTCACATAAACAGGAGGAGAAATCTCATCTCAACTCATTTTTCCTCATATTTCTAACCCAGAAGCAGCGTTTCTACCTTTTTTAAACTGAAACACCACTCGTATTCTTCTAGTTGGTGCAGAGATGAAGCTCTAAAGTCTCGTTTCCTGTTTTTTATTATTATTCATCAGGTCCCGTTCTCGTGACCGTCGGAGGCGGCGTTCTCGCTCCACGTCGCGGGACAAGCGTCGCTCGCGCTCTCGGTCCAGAGAGAGGAGGAGGAGGCACCGCAGCCGGTCCAGCTCCCGCAGCAGGAGCCACCGCCACAGCCACGAGCAGAGCTCCAGACACAAGTAAATCAATCAAACTTTATTTATAAAGACATTTCCATACACGTAAAACCAACGAACCCCGTGGACTCATCGAAATGGATGATTTTTATTAGAAAATGAGAAAATAAGCACCTTCTGGCTGTGGAAAATAGATGATCAATTTATTTTCTGAACACATTTAATATACTAAAGTCCTGTGTAATAATCCTCAAATGAAAGGTGACAACATATAATTTAATTACAGTAAATAATACAACTGTAAATATAATTCTGTCCCATCACTTTACATCCAAATTATCTCATATTGCACATTTAGTTACTTCCTTTTCCTTCAATAAATTTGCATTTAGACCTAATTCCAGTTAATTTGGATTCTTTGGTCTTAATAATGTTCAGTAAAATAGCTGCAAATGACAGAAGAAGCAAAGTTAGGGGCTTTATTTCTATATTAGACTTACATTTGTAAGTAAAAATCCATTTTTTTTTTGTTCCTTTACCTCCTCTACTAAAGGGAATTAATGGGAATAAATCAAAATTTACACAATTGAAGGTTAACAGGAGAAGTTAAATATAGTTGGAGGGAAATAATCTTGGATAAAACAAGTTTTAAAGAGTGAAAAATGTTATTTTTGTCAAGATTCCATGAGTTATAGCAATAGATTTTTTTCTGTCGATACCAGTTTATGTATATTTATGTTTATATAACATATGTTTTAATATAATACAATAGAACAATAGAATTTTTAGGCTTTATTCCTGTTTATTTGGATTCTTTGACCTTAATAATGTTCAGTTACACACAAACTTTATTATAGTTATAAGAAGAAGCAAAGTTATGGACTTAAGTGAGTTCTGTGTGTATTTATGATTAATAATAACTGTTTATCATTTTGTGTTGGAATTATGTGTTAAAATATCATTATTTAGGTTTTATAAATCTTTAAATATCTGCTGCAGCACTTTTTTTTGAGTGGTTTCAGGTGAAATGATTCATCTCATCAGTTAAAATGGGTTTAATTAGATTTGTTAGGTTTGATTTCTGCTTCAGTCTAGATTGAAGTATTCTCATCACCATAGAAACCACAAACTAATCAAATCGCCATAGAAACCATGAACTAATCAAATCGCCATAGAAACCATGAACTAATCAAATCGCCATAGAAACCATGAACTAATCAAATCGCCATAGAAACCATGAACTAATCAAATCGCCATAGAAACTATGAACTAATCAAATCGCCATAGAAACCATGAACTAATCAAATCGGCATAGAAACCATGAACTAATCAAATCGCCGTAGAAACCGTAAACGAATGAAATCGCCGTAGAAACCGTGGACGAATGAAATCGCCGTAGAAACCGTGGACGAATGAAATCGCCGTAGAAACCGTGGACGAATGAAATCGCCGTAGAAACCGCGGACGAATGAAATCGCAGTGGAAACCGCAAACGAATGAAATCGCCGTGGAAACCGTGAACGAATGAAATCGCCGTGGAAACCGCGAACGAATGAAATCGCCGTGGAAACCGCGACCGAATGAAATCGCCATGGAAACCGCGAACGAATGAAATCACCGTAGAAACCGCAAACGAATCAAATCACCGATTTGATTTTAAATCCTTTGTATCATTGTCTCTAATTTATCTAATAATTGACCTGATATCACCTTATATTGTCACTTGTCTCTTTAGATGAATTTATTCCTATGATTCTAAGCTTCTTTCACACTAAAACACACATTAGTATCAGAACCTGCAGTAAAAACGTCCTTTAATTCCTCTACTACAGGCTTTGAAGATTCCCAGATTAATCCTCGTCCTGAGGCGACACCTCTAACATCTCGTGGTGTTTTTTTTTTTTTATTTTTTGTGGACCAGGTCGTCCGGGGACCGCGAGCGCCCGTCCAGAGAGCGGTCACGTGACCGCGACAGGCGAGACGGCGTGAACGGCCGGTCGGACTCCCGCCGGGGGGAGGACAGGGACCTGGGGGACCTGTGAAGACCAAACTCCATCCACCTACAACACACAAACCTCCTCCTGTGTCTCTATCTCTGTCCATTTCTGACTAACGTCACCCGGTCCTTGCCTTGACCCCAGCCACGTCCCGCCTGCCTCCTTTTTCTTTGCTTTTCAACACCTTAAACCTGAAATATTGTACCAAGTCGGCTTCTCTTAGCATCCAGATATATCCGATCGCGTTCTGACTGGTGGTGGTGGTGGGAGGGGGGGTAGTTATTGATCAGTAGTGGAGTGTACAGCAGTAGAGCCGCAACGATTTATCGATAAATCGATTAGTTCTGATAATTTGAGTCCAAAATCTGATTTCCTTAGTCTTCTGTAATAATAAACTGATGATCTTTGGATTGATCTGGACAAAAATAAGACATTTTACCTTTAATCTTCAGATTTTCTGAACCAAACAACTAATCGATTGATCATTAATCATCAGATTAGTCGTTAGTTGCAGCTCTATATTGCAAAATGCACCCAAATCTATAAGCTGTCTGTATCCAACACATCTAAAAAATGTTATTATCAACTACCTTTACAATGATTCCAATAGAGAAATAAGCATAAACTGAAGATCTGCTGGAGTTTAAAGTGTAACGGATCCATATTTTATTATGACTTTTTTTTTTTTATACAGAATATGTCTGTAAATATGTTTTTTTTGGGGGCTGCTGATTGTCATAATCTGAAAAAATCCTTTTCCTCTCAACTTCTGTTTCCCTCAGTTTCTGCATTTTTTTTGTCTTAGTTTGCTAAAAAAAAAAAAGCCCTGTGAACGTTTTAGTTAAGCAAATTCAAAAGGAAAAGGTTTTTAAAGTGTTAGTATTAGTCTCCCTTTTGTTTCTCTATATGTCCTGTTTTCCTTTTTTATTTTAATTCTGTTTTTTTGTTTCCAGTAGTGAAGGGAAAGTTGGTGGAAAAGTCTCTGCTTTTTATTTTATCATTTGTTTCTACCATCATTTCTGTTATTTAACACTGAGATAAATGTTAACTGCAGAGTTAGTGTTGGCATGTGATGTAGGTTCAGAAATTATACAAATGATGCTGAAATTGTACACACCTTTTTATTATTAGTCACGAATTTGAAAATTTCGACCCCCGATTTGAACGAATTCCTCGGTGAATAGGTTTATAATTACACGTAAAACAGATTTTTAAGGATGCATTGCTTTACCTACTGTGTGAAGTCATATCTGTTTCTGTTCTGCTGGAAAATCTTTCTTTAAATTCTCAATAAAAATAAAAAAAAGTTCACATTTTAACCTTTTTATTGTGCACCGCAGGTCTGTGATCAGGGTTGAAGAAAAGATAAATACAGTTAAAGCAGGAATTAGTTCAGAAACCCTCATTAAAGTGAACGTCGTTAACGTTGCATCATCCGTTTGTTAATTAGAATCGTACATTTCCAAATCGCTGCCGAGTAGCTTTAGTTTCAGGATGAAGTATGATCATTACGGCGCGACACCCTTCATATTCAGACACGTTTCACTGTCCAGTGTAAGTTCTGTGGTAAATGCGTTGAATAATTCAAGAGTCCGTGTGTTTGATTGACAGCTGCAGGAGAACAGGATCCCGTCATCGGCTCCTCACAACGTGCTGCTCTCCAGTTTCAGGTCCACCTTCATTTTCTGTTTCTCCATGACGGCCTCCAGCTCCGTGGCCCGTCTGGCGTCCTGAGGAGGGGAAAAAAAAGGTGAATCCTGAGTTTTGAAGATGGAAGAAAGACCAAACCTGTCGCAGCAGAACGATCAAACTCCTACCATTCCTTCCTTATTCCTTTCCTTCCTCCTTTATTTCCTTCCTTATTTCCTTCCTTTCTTCCTTCTTCCCTCTTTTACTCCCTTCCTTCTATCCTCCCTCCCTTTCTCCACCCTTATTCCCTTCCTTCCTTTTTTCTCCATCCTGTTTCCCTGCCTCCCTCCCTCCTTCCTCCCTCACCCATTTCCTTTCCTTCTTTCCTTCCTTCTTTCCTCCACCCTTCTACCCTTGCTTCCTTTCTTCCCTTCCTTCCTTTTTTCTCCACCCTTTTTCATTGCCCCCTTCCCTTCTTCCTTCTTCCCTCTTTTACTTCCTTCCTTCTATCCTCCCTTCCTTCCTTTCTCCACCCTTTTCCCTGCCTCCTTCCTTCCTTCCTTCCTCCCTCCTTTCCTTTCTTACTTCCTTCTTCCCTCTTTCACTCCCTTCCTTCCTTCTATCCTTGCTCCCTTCCTTTCTCCACCCTCCTTCCCTTCCTTCCTTCCTTCCTTACTCCCTCCTTTCTTCCATCCTTTCCCTAATTCTTCATTCCTTCTTCTCTCCTTTCCTCCCTTCCTTTCTACACCCTTCTTCCCTTGTTTCCTCCCTCCCCCCTCCTTCCTTCCTCACTCATCTCCTTCCCTTCATTCCCTCCTCCTTTCTTACTTCCTTCTTCCCTCTTTTACTCCCTTCCTTCTATCCTTGCTCCCTTCCTTTCTTCACCCTTTTCCCTTCCTTCCTTCCTTCCTTCCTTACTCCCTCTTTTCTTCCTTTCTTCCCTCCTTTCCCTAATTCTTCCTTCCTTGTTCTCTCCTTTCCTCCCTCCCTTTCTACACCCTTCTTCCCTTGCTTCCTTTCCTCCCTTCCTCCCTCCCTCTTTCCTTCCTCACTCATTTCCTTCCCTTCATTCCTCCCTCCCTCCCTCCCTCCCCCCTCCTTTCCTTTCTTCCTTCCTTCTTCCCTTTTACTCCCTTCCTTCTATCCTTGCTCCCTTCCTTTCTCCACCCTCCTTCCCTTGCTTCCTTTACTCCCTTCCTTCCTTACTTTTTTCTCCTCCCTCCCTCCTTTCTCACTCATTTCCTTCCCTTCATTCCTTCGTTCTTTCCTTACTCCCTCCTTCCTCTCTCCCTTTCTACACCCTTCTTCCCTTGCTTCCTTTCCTCCCTTCCATACCTTTTTCTCCACCCTTTTTCCCTCCTTCCTTCCTTTTTCTACCAATGATGCTGCAGGCCGATCAGTTTCTAAGTAGTGACTCTAACTGTGATTATTATAAACCTGGTATTAATGAGCTATAACCCACCTCCAGCAGTGATTATCTAACTGTGATTATTATAAATCCTGGTATTAATGAGCTATAACCCACCTCCAGCAGTGATTATCTAACTGTGATTATTATAAATCCTGGTATTAATGAGCTATAACTCACCTCCAGCAGTGATTATCTAACTGTGATTATTATAAATCCTGGTTTAAATGACTAAACCCACCTCCAGCAGTGATTATCTAACTGATTATTATAAATCCTGGTGTTAATGAGCTATAACCCACCTCCAGCAGTGATTATCTAACTGATTATTATAAATCCTGGTATTAATGAGCTATAACCCACCTCCAGCAGTGATTTCTGAACAGCCAGCTGACTGTAGACTCTAGCGCCCTCGTCTGGAATCACAGATCTCAGCTCCTCCTTGTTGAGGGAGAAGAGTTGAGCTCCTGTTAGAACTCCCAGACACGACACTGTCCTGAAGGAGCAAAATCACAGGAAAATAAAGTTAAACTCCCCAAAAAATAAAGAATCTACATGAAATCCTGCTAGTTTTATTCCCTACAGTGTTGATCACTGCAAAAACTGGTGAAAATATCTTGATTTTGATGCAATAATAATCCAATATTGAATAGAATTATCTTGTCTGGTGGATAATTTATCTTATTTCAAGTTTTATTATTCCTGATTTGGGTCAATTTTGACTAATATTTTCTGAAAAAGGGATTAAATTGACTAAAACAGTAGTATTTGGCTTTAGGTAAAGATGCTATTTAATTTAATTACTATTTATTGAGTTGATTTATTTGTCTTTCATAAATATTAAAGAAACATAAATGACATGTGTGACTCAGGACCTGCAGCATACTGAATAAATGATAAATGTAAGAAAAATTAAATATGTTAATATAACAAAATAATGACACAACTACCAATAAAATACTACTACTACTGATATTTGCTTTTTAAATTAAGTTGGAATTGTTATATCGATTTTATATTGGATTTCTGAGGTTTTTAAGCCCAAGGTTCAATTAATTTAGCTGATTCACTTATTTTTATTTCTTATTTTAATCACTACTACTCCTAATAATAATAATAATAATAATATAGATAGCAGTTGGAGTCTGGAAATGCCTTGTCTTTAAAAACAATTTTAAATTAAGTTGGAATTGTTATCTCATTTTGCAGGCAATGGGTCAGCATATAATCATTAAATAATAATAAAAAATAATTATTGGTTTGTTTTATATCCACCAGAATTTCCCTTTAAGGAGTTCTTAAGGGTTAAATAATTATTTGAAGCTCCATCGCTGTGTTTTTGTGAACCCACGGTTCGCTGAAGCCTTTCCCCCGGAGCCACTCGGCCACTTCCTCCGGAGGAGAGTGGTAGTCCAGCGGGGCCGAGGTGTCCGAGGAGCGGGGGATGACCAGCGGCTTGTTGAGGTGAGGCTTCCCGTTGGTGAGCCGCTGGAGCAGCTCATCATTCACCAGCATTACTAGGGAAATGGAAGGAATAACAGTGGTATTTAAACGAGAAGATACCATTTCATTGATGGAGGGGGGGTCATGGAAAATAAAGTTAAATAGTCGCTGCCGCCAGTAGAACGTACATCGTTAGAGCTTATTAATGATAATTACGTCTGATATTAATCAACAGACTAATAAAAAAAGAGGCTGATATTGTACTAATTTTGAACAAGTGGTTTGATAAATAACTTGGTGGCTTCTACATATTAGTTTTATTGGTTTATTCCATGTAGCTAGCTGCTAGCTGGCGGTCAAAATTAACCGTTAGTCACTGGCCCCGCCCACTGGAAAAAAAGAGCACTGGACTAAACCACTTTGACGAATCGGGGGTTGATCATTTTTCAACAATTAAAAAAAAACTTATATTCACAATTAGCAGCGCTGGTGTTGTGCATTTATTTAACATTTATTTAATATTGAAAGCTATTTATTTGTGTTTTAAAGTTTTTTTTTGGGGGGGGACAACTTTTGTGGAAGTGGGGTCACATTCCCAGGTTCCCCCCACCTGGGATTTACCACTATTCTTAGCTTAAAACCTTACATTTACATTTTTAAAAATAAATAAGATAATAAAACACGACAGGATTCGCACTTGAAACCTCTTAATTTCTAGCCTCTTTTTAAAAATAGTTATGTTTTGGGTCAGTGAAGTCGGACTGAATTTGACATAAGTTATAAACAAACAAAATTACTAAAGAAAACACTTGTTTTTTGCTTTCTAGTACAACTTTTCATCACAAATCTGCAAAGGTAAGACATTATTTCTGTTAGTCACTGTAAATAACTACACACTAACACTATATTTACTTTCTGATTCAGCATTTAAGGGGAATTAGCTTAATTTCAGTGTGACTTTTGCTACGATTGTTAGGATTTTGAAAATATTTTAGACATTTTATGTGTAAAACTTAATTTATTTGTGAAAATTCTAAAGTGGAGATTTCTACTTTTTGTTGTAGACCTCATTAGACCAGGTCCAGATGAAAAACCACAGGATTTAGACTTCTCAAATCTGGATTAGAATATCCTACAGACCCTGAAGATTCATAATATCACAGCTGTATTCCAGTAATATCACAGTTATTATTCCAGTAATATCACAGTTATTATTCCAGTAATATCACAGCTGTATTCCAGTAATATCACAGCTGTATTCCAGTAATATCACAGCTGTATTCTAGTAATATCACAGCTGTATTCTAGTAATATCACAGTTATTATCACAGTAATATCACAGCTGTATTCCAGTAATATCACAGCTGTATCCCAGTAATATCACAGCTGTATTCTAGTAATATCACAGTTATTATCACAGTAATATCACAGCTGTATTCTAGTAATATCACAGTTATTATTCCAGTAATATCACAGCTGTATTCCAGTAATATCACAGCTGTATCCCAGTAATATCACAGCTGTATTCTAGTAATATCACAGCTGTATTCCAGTAATATCACAGCTGTATTCCAGTAATATCACAGCTGTATTCTAGTAATATCACAGTTATTATCACAGTAATATCACAGCTGTATTCCAGTAATATCACAGCTGTATTCCAGTAATATCACAGTTATTATCACAGTAATATCACAGCTGTATTCTAGTAATATCACAGTTATTATCACAGTAATATCACAGCTGTATTCCAGTAATATCACAGCTGTATTCCAGTAATATCACAGCTGTATTCCAGTAATATCACAGCTGTATTCCAGTAATATCACACTTATTATTCCAGTAATATCACAGCTGTATTCCAGTAATATCACACTTATTATTCCAGTAATATCACAGCTGTATTCCAGTAATATCACAGTTATTATTCCAGTAATATCACAGCTGTATTCTAGTAATATCACAGTTATTATCACAGTAATATCACAGCTGTATTCCAGTAATATCACAGCTGTATTCCAGTAATATCACAGCTGTATCACAGTAATATCACAGCTGTATTCTAGTAATATCACAGTTATTATCACAGTAATATCACAGCTGTATCCCAGTAATATCACAGCTGTATTCCAGTAATATCACACTTATTATTCCAGTAATATCACAGCTGTATTCCAGTAATATCACACTTATTATTCCAGTAATATCACAGCTGTATTCCAGTAATATCACACTTATTATTCCAGTAATATCACAGCTGTATTCCAGTAATATCACAGTTATTATTCCAGTAATATCACAGCTGTATTCCAGTAATATCACACTTATTATTCCAGTAATATCACACTTATTATTCCAGTAATATCACACTTATTATTCCAGTAATATTCACCTTTATCTGGCTCCTCTGCAGCTGCTGCGACATGCTGGCTGTATGGAGGTAAACTACGAGGCCGTTGGGGTGAAGGAGCCTGAGGAGGAGCAGGAGGAGGAGGACTGGGTTGGACCGAAGAGAAAGTCCTGGCCAGAGGAAGAGGAGCTGGACCCTGGAGATAAGAACAGAGCGATGGAATACACCCAGGTGTGTGGTACAGGTGAGTGTTTTATTAGAGGAGGTAACACATTGAAGCCTATTAAAAAATTCCTGCTCCTTCCTCCTGTGTGAACAAACCCTCCCAGAAAGAGTCATTTTATTTATATTATTATGGTTTTTAACACTGATATGTATATATCTATTTAATCAACCAAGTCTATAGAATAATTCCCCCAAAAAGAATTTTGTACATCGGATAAATAGTTTTTTTATGGGCAGATTTGTGCAAGCAGTAACAATAATAGTGATTAAAATTGTATTTTCTGCAAAGAAAATAGTACAAAATGGAAAAAAAATAGTTATCACGGTATTTAATTAGTATTTAATTGTTTGTTATTGTACAATTAATCACAGAATACTGTAAATACACCTGAAATAATAGTTTTTAATTGATTTATTGTACAATTAATCATCTAATACTGCAAATACAACTGTAATAACAGTATTTAATTGTTTTACTTTACAGTTTATTGCCTAATACTGTAAATACAACTGAAATCACTGTATTTAATTGATTGATGCATAACATGATTATTAACTCAACTGATATAATTATATGCATGAAATTAAAAAAAAGTCTAAAAATTCAATTAATTTATCCATAACAATATTTTAGCAGCAAATTATGCACATTTTAATTTAAAACAAACAACAATTTAAAGGTTTTTCAAACCTTTTTGCTTTAATTGATCAGGTTTTATTTTAGTGAAGGTGAACTGGTCATATTGTCTACTGCAGGTGGATGTTTGAGTGGTGGTGCATGCTGGGAGTTTGAGTCTTACTGGGGATTTGACGGACACGGGGCTGTCTATGTGAGTCAGAGGTTCCAGGATGTTGAAGGGAACGAAACCGATCTGGTTGAACCGATTACGACATTTCCACCAGCGTTTGGACGATTCGATCGCCTGTAACACACACACACACACACACACACACACACACACACACACACACACACACACACACACACACACACACACACACACACACACACACAGAGGAGTCAAATTGTCAATGAGCGTTCCACTTCATAAAATATACATGTTTATTTAATAGATTTTATTGTTATTGAATTTATCTTTTTAATTCTAACATATAAGCTAATTTAACTCAATTAAAACTAATTAAAAAGTATATATATGATTTAATTTACATCTACTACACATTAAATTTAAATTTATTGAAGGTTAAGATACAGAAAAATAGCTAAAGGTTTTAATTAGAATGGATTTAATTTAAATATGTAGAAATTAATCACCTAATAGTGTAAATACAACTGAAATCATAGTATTTAATTAGTATTTAATTGTTTTTATTGTACAATTTTACACCTAATACTGTAAATACAACTGAAATAATAATATTTAATTGTTTTATTTTGCAGTTTATTGCCTAATACTGTAAATACAACTGAAATAATATTTAATTAGTATTTAATTGTTTTTTATTGTAGAGTTAATTACCTAATACTGTAAATACAACTGAAATCACAGTATTTAATTGGTATTTAATTGTTTTATTGTACAATTAATCACCCAAAACTGTAAATACAACTGAAATTACAGTATTTAATTGGTATTTAATTGTTTTTATTGTACAATTAATCATCTAATACTGTAAATACAACTGAAATAATGTTTAATTAGTATTTAATTGTTTTTTATTGTTGAGTTAATTACATAATACTGTAAATACAACTAAAATAACAGTATTTAATTGTTTTATTGTACAATTAATCACCTAAAACTCTAAATACAACTGAAATCACAGTATTTAATTAGTATTTAATTGTTTTATTGTACAATTAATCACCTAAAACTGTGAATACAACTGAAATAATAATATTTAATTAGTATTTAATTGTTTTATTTAGCAGTTTATTGCCTAATTCTCTAAATACAACTGAAATCACAGTATTTAATTGTTTTATTTTACAGTAAAGACACAATACTGTAAACAGTACAGTACTTCTACTGTAAAAACTAATGTTATAACTTATCAATTAGTATATTATTATTATATATAAACTAATAAGTTATAAAATAACTTTCTGGATATTCGCTGCCTGTTAGTTACAGTAGATTCTAAGGTTTTACAGTGAAATCCAACACTTTGAACCCGTACCATCCATCCCTATAATAACCATTAACCCTCTGGTTATAAATATATATCTTATATATATAAATATTCACCTCTAGAGTTTCTCCCTGCTGCACCGACAGTTCACTGCTGTTCCTGGCGATGAAGTCGTAGCTGCAGGTGTAAAGTCTCTGAGGTTCTGGAGGGACTGAGCTGCTGTCTCTGAGCAGGAAACACACATTATAATCAAATAATAATCAAATAATAAGATGATTAGTGGTTATTATCTTAAATTGACCTACGTTTCATCGTTGGTTTGGGTGTCGAGAGGTTGTTGCTGCTGCTGCTGTTGCTGCTGCTGCATAAAATAAAATCAGCTTTATCACATTTAAATCAGTTTCATGAGTCTAAATACACTAATATTATAAGATGCATGAATTGCAAGTGTGACTAGAGGCGTCGTTTGTGTGTTTTAAGATCCAGTTTCTCCATATGTTGATTTTAGACACATTTTAATCACAATTAGGGCTTTTAAAGTTGAATTTATTATAATAATGTAGTGAAATATGAGAAGAAAACATCCCAGATGTGTCCAAAATGTTGAGTAAATGCAGATTTAAGAGTGAAAAACTAGAAAAAAATCCCTTTAAGGTTCATTTAGAACAGATTCACTGCAACAACTGGAACATTTACAGGTGAAAATATCTTGTTTTTGGTAAATTTGACCAAATATTGAGTAGAATTATCTTATTTCACTGGCAGATAATTTATCTTCAAGTTTTCTATCATATAATCACTGTTCTAAATGTACCTTAAAGGGATATTTTCATTTTTTTTTACACTTTTAAAATGTAAGTGAAGTGGCTGATAATTTTATCTTTTATCTTTTTGTCCACTAACATGTTAAAAATATGACAAATATCCCTTTAAAGTCCATTTAGAACAGATAAAAATGAGATTAATTAGTGATTATTGATAATCTATAACTGAGAAGCCTGTTGAGCGATGGACAGTCAGATGTTGCAGGGTTGCAGTTGGAGAGAAAACACAAATATATTATTTAAAACCTTCATATTCAGTCTAAACTACACGTTACAGAGTTATGAAGCTGCTGAGTCATGACTGAAAGTTGTTTGCAGCAGAATCGTAAAAGGTTATTACTCTAATAACAGTGTTCATGTGTCTAACTGTTAACAAATCCTCTCCAAGTGGAACTCTGCTGCTTATTTTACTGGATATTTATACATTTTTATGAAATTAATTCATTAAACTTTCATTATAGCAGCCGTCATAAACTGCACGTGAAGCAAAACCACAATTTTTCAAAATAAAAGCCCAACAAGTGCAAAGCAGTATTGCTGAGGTGAAGTAACCTGGACACCATTGATTAAATATTTATAATATAATATTTAATGTCACTTTACAACCTGTGAATTATTACCATGTAGAATTAAACTATTAGATAATGTTGTATTTCAGTGTTAATATTGGAATAATGTTGATTTATTACCTATAAACTAGTGGAATTTCAGTTTTATTTCAGTTAATGTGGATGTTGAACCACTAAAAGTGCAGCGTAACTAAAGATCAATACACTTATAATGATATTTTAATTATTAGCACCATTAGAAATAGTTTAAAATTAAAACTAATCCACAGAAATCCACAGAAATATAATATAAATCAGGGATATCGGCCCATTAATGGGTCAGCATGTGTTTTGGCTTCCAAAAGGGCAATTTAATATATTAAATAATGATAAGTGTGAATATTTTTAATTGAAATGCATGAATAATCAATAACTGACACATCATAATGTTGTAAATTAAAGGTTAATTAAACCTCCTGTTAGGTTAATTTCTCAGGAACAGCAATGCTGTGACCTGCTTCTATTTAATTATCCAAAAAAACAACCATTTTTTAATATTTCATGACTCATTTTTTGGGTTAATTAGGCAGTAAAAACAGTATTTATGTGATATAAAGATGCAGGGGGTGGTTGCAAATTAACCATTTTCATGTTAAAGGCAAACAGAATAAGTTTAATATTGAAAATATACAATTTTCAAATTAAAAGATGAGTCAATTTGACCCGTGACATAACATTTAATCAGGTAAATATCAGGTTTATAATTTATTTGCATGTTTTATTTATTTTTTACTGGTCCAGCTCATATAAAATCAAATTGCACTGAAAAAAATGTAGATTATAGTATCGCTTTGCAGTTGTTGGACTCTTATTTTGAAAAGCTGAGCTTGTTCTGTCTTCCTCATCCATAGAAATGTTTGGTATGAATGTTGAGATCAGTGATGAATGCTTCAGCTGCAGTTTCTGACAGATGTGATGAATAAAGTGTAATTATCTCATCTGTCAATGAAAGTCTTACTCATTGTAGTGTTTCTGTTCTACGTTCACCTTCCTGTTTCTTCTCTTTTCACACACACACACACACACACACACACACATCAGGGTGCAGGTATTCCATACCTCTTGTTTTACTCGGAGAGCTTCATGTTTGTGTTGTGACTCGACTGGATCCTCCCAAACCTGCCCGTCAGGCCTCAGGGTTTCTGGCTTCCAGCCGTCCAAGAACACAGGAACGTATGGAGCTACAGGCCCTCTGAGCTGAGAGCTGAGAGGCAGAAACACAGCAGGGAAAGGTCAGAAAAATATCAGGAAAATGTCAGGAAAAACCTCAAAACCTTAGAAAACCATTGTAAAAGAACATCAGGAAAAAATCAGGAAAAAAATCTGAAAAATATCAGAAAAATATCAGAAAAATGTCAGGACAAACCGCAAAAGCTTAGAAAAACATTTTAAAAGAACATCAGGGGAAAAAAATGAAAAACACCAGAAAAATATCAGAAAAAAAATCAGAAAAACACCAGAAAAAATCAGGAAAATAATTTAAAAATATCTGAAAAACACCAGAAAAAAATCAGAAAAAATGTGAAAAAATCCACAAAATATCTGAAAAACCAGAAAAAAATCAGGAAAAAAAAACTTTAAAATATCTAAAAAAAAAAACACCAGAAGAAATCAGAACAATATCAGAAAAAAAAATCAGAAAAATATCTGAAAAAAATCTGAAAAATATCAGAAAAACACCAGGAAAAAAAAACAGGAAAATAATTTAAAAATATCTGAAAAACACCAGAAAAAAATCAGGAAAAAATCTGAAAAAATGTGAAAAAATCCCCCAAATATCTGAAAAACCAGAAAAAAAACAACTTTAAAATATCTAAAAAAAAAAAAAACACCAGAAAAAATCAGAAAAGTATCTGAAAAAAAATCAGAAAAATATCTGAAAAAAATCAGAAAAATATCAGAAAAACACCAGAAAAAATCTGGAAAAAAATTAAAAAATATAAAAAAAAAAAAACACCAGAAAAAATCAGAAAAATATCAGGAAAAAAAAATCTGAAAAAACATCAGAAAAAATCTGGAAAATTTGAAAAATATCTGAAAAAATTAAAAACATCTGAAAAAATATCAGAAAAAAATCTCAAAAAACACCATAAAAAATCTGAAATATATATAGAAACAAATCTGAAAAATGTGACAAAAACATCAGAAAAACACTGCACCTGAGTTTCACTTCATAATTCAACCAAAACCACTTTAACCATCACTATCAACCAGGATTTTATGTGAGTTTAGTTTCTATTTGGTACCAGAATATTAGAGTTTTGTTGAAATCACTTCATTTTATTATGTCAAATGATTGCACGATATTGATTTATCTAACTCTACATATATTTTTAAGTTGATTTTTCCAAGTGATTCCTACATAAATAGGTTGTAATGGAATAAAAGGCAAACAAAAAGGGAAACTGCAAAGCGTTGATGTCATATCGAGGTCTAAGATGGCGGCGACTGTTGGTTCTGACCGAGAATGAGTCCAGTTCTGACCCAGAGACGACCACAGCTGCTTCTCCTCCTCGTTCAGGTTGTCCTGCAGCAGAGTCACAGCGGAGCTGGTCAGAGCCGGACTGGACACCGTGGCTCCCAGACCTGGTCCACCCGTCGTCTTCACCATCTGGAAACACTCACAAATCACAAGGAAATATCTTAAAACAGGACTAAAGTCACCTGAATAAAGAATTCTACTCAATATCGGTCTAACTGAACCAAAAACAAGATATTTTAGTTTTTGCAGCGTAACCTTTGTGGTTGTAAAGATATTCCATATTTATTATCAGTTAAAGCAGCTGCTGTTGAAGGTTTACACAGAGATAAATGGCTCGGTCGCCTCATCGGTGCATTTCACTGATAAAATAACTGTTTTTCTTTTGTTAGAGAACAGACAACGAGAGCAAAGAGCTGCACAAAAGCCAACAGATGCAGTTACAAACACATGCAGAGTCTCCTACAGCTCCAGAAATATGAAGCCTCTTAATGTCTGGACTTTTCCATTCAGGAGTGCCAGGATAAACAAATCAAACACACCCAGTCTACCTTTGATTCTCTGAGACTGGAATTCACTGTCAGGTGCATCTCATTTTATAATTTAATACCTAGAATTAAGTAAAGATGCATGTGTGGTTCATTTAGATTGTTTTACCCATTGTATCTGGTTTATTTAATAGGTTTTAATGTGTTATTAAATCATAAGTGTGTTTTGAATTAATTATACTACTGTAAGATAATTTAACTCGATTTAAAAGTAATAAAGTAAAAGTAAAAAAGCTAAAACTTTAATTTGAATTGGATTTAACTCAAATATGTAGGAGTTAAACTGTCATTGAATCTACATAATAAGCCACAAAATAAGAATATATTCCTAGTGTATTTAAGTAGAATAAAATAATTATTTAGCAAATACTGAAAAAATATTAGTACAACCAGTTTAAAAATATAAGAATAATTATCCAAAAATATTAAAGTAAATTCTACACAAAATAATTATTTTGGAAATACTTAAAAAATATAAGTGTAACAAGTTTAAAAATATAAGAATAATCAACTTATAGGTAAATATAGGTAAATTAATTTCATGCAACCACTTGACGTAATAAAATTAAGTAATTTCAACAAAACATTATTTCAGGGCTTCCTTAAAAGAATCTAATTTAACTAAATTAAAATTAGATTCTATATAAAATAAAATGTTTGGTTCATTGTCTAAATGTTACATTTATTTATTATTAATTAATTTATTAATTTATTATTATTTTATTTAATTAGAGGTCTCTTGGAAAATTAAAGTAAATTTTACTCAAAATAATTAGTCTGCAATAAAAATAAATAGAATATTAAAATATTATAATATATATTAAAAATATATAGAAGATAATCAACTAAAATATATATTTAGAGTTACATAAATAAATTTCATTCAACCACTTGACATCATAAAATTAAGTAATTTTAACAAAGCATTTATTCAGGGCTTCCTTAAAACAATATAATATAACTATTAATTAAAAGTAATTAGAAAATACAATAAAATAATAATAATAAAGTAAAAATATTTAGTTTGGTTCTCCAATCTAATTAAATTAAAATAAAAAAATAATAATAAATAAAATATAATTTATAAAATAAAGTTAAGACATAATAACTAAATAGCTAAAAGTTTTAATTAGATTGGATTTAAATTAAATATGTATTACATTAACTGAATCTACATAATTTATTTTAGTACCAAAATAAGTAGAAATCTCTTAATTAATTTCTACTCAAAATGAATTAGTATAATTAAATAGTATAATCAACTTTAATATATATATATATATATATATAGAGAGAGAGAGAGAGAGTTAGATAATCTAGAATAAATTGTTTGCAACCACTTGAAATAATAAAATTAAGTAATTTCAACAAAACATTATTTCAGGGCTTCTTTAAAACAATCTAATTTAACTCAAAAGTAATTATAAGAATAATAAAATAATATAAATATAAATCTATTGAAGGTTCAGAAACTATTACATAATAAGAAACTGCATTCTATGCAATTCCAATAAGAAGCATAAGTAAATCCAATATATATGTATTTAGTTATATAAATTAATTTCATGCAACCACTTGACACAATAAAATTAAGTAATAAAATAATAATGATAATAAATTTTAATAATAAAAATAAATTTAAAAAAATAATAAAATATTGATAATAATATTTTTTTCCGTGTATATAAGTCACATAAATTTAAATAATCTAAAATCATTTGCTGTTTTAAAGCAGCCGAGTGATTTAAAGGGAATTTATCACAGTTTTGTGGTGCTGGGTAAATACTGGAGAACAAACAGGGAGCTGCCTTCTGTCAACACCACACGGAACTTTTAGTTTCTGACAACATGACTTCACAATGACGCCGTTCCATTATTTTGACATGACACACGTACAGGTTCATATTCCCATTTAGAACCATGACCTCATCATTTAACCCTCAAGGAGCCGCTGTGACACTTGGTTTTACTACTTTCTCACATGATCTTTAACAGAATCAGCACTTTTATTCATGTTTTATCCAAATTCTCTGGAATCTGGAAGTGATATGTGACAGTTTGTATATAACTTTAACTATAAAGAAGCCACTGGTGTGGTTTATATATATATATGTGATAATAAAGACCCTAAATCAGATTAATTTTTGTTATTAAAGGTAAGTTTCAACCCATTTAACAACATTAATTGTTAAATAACCATTATTCTTCTATAAATTGATATATAAAACAAGTTAGTGGTGACATATATGTCACAACAGGCTTTTAACCTTAGCTGATTATAATATAGTTTCTATATTTTCTAATATAGTATAGTAATTATGATATAGTTTCTGTTGTTAAACCGAACCAGCAAAGTTATAACTGTGATATATGTTGAGGAAATGCAAATATAAAAGACAAAATATGTGCTACTAAGCAAAAAAAAGCTGATTTATTGTCATTATTCATTTATTTTTATGACTTTAAATAAGAAATAAATCAAATTACCATGTGGTTCGTTTTATATCCTACATAATTTTCCTTTAAGGATAATGGATCCAGGTTCTTATGGGTTAAAATAACCTATCATGTACCTTGATGGCTGCCTCTACATGTGTTTTCCTCACCTTTATCCTCTATTCACCATGTGGTGAATATCTGTGACATCACAAAGATTATTATAGACATGAGTTGTATTTTGAGGCGTGAAGGTCAGAACACACTCACCATGTCCAGAGGTTTGAACACGTGATGAACCAGTTCCTCTGCTGTTGGGTTGGTGATGGTGGATTTCAGACGGGCCTTTAAAGGAAATGAATAGAGGAGTAGTGTATTCAGTGTATTTATTCTACAATTGCATAAAAATTGTATATGGGGGCAATTGAAGCCCTCAAGGAGCCAAAACTTGCACTAAAGTGTCCTCTTGGGAGTTAAAAAGCATGCTAATGTCCACGCTAGGAGCCAAAATGTGTGCTAAAGTGCCCTCGAGGAACCAAAACTTGTGCTAAAGTGGCCTCTTGGGAGCTAAAAAGGATGCTAAAATGCCATTGAAGAGCCAAAACGCATGTTAAGGTGCTTTCTTGGGAGCTGAAATGCATGCTAAAGTGCCCTCTTGGAGCCAAAATATGTGCTGAAGCTTCCTCTGGGAGACAAAAAACATCTTAAAGTGCCCTCTAAGAACCAAAAAGTGTGTTAAAGTGGCCTCTTGGGAGTTGAAAAGCATGTTAAAGTGCCATTGAGGAGCCAAAACGCATGTTTAGGTGCCCTCTTGGAGCCAAAAAGTGTGCTAAAGTGCCCTCTTGGAGCCAAAAGATGTGCTACAGCTTCCTTTGGGAGACAAAAAACATCTTAAAGTGCCCCCTAAAAGTCAAAACGTGTGTTAAAGTGGCCTCTTGGGAGTTAAAAAGCATGCTTAAGTGCCATTGAGGAGCCAAAACGCATGTTAAGGTGCCCTTTTGGAGCCAAAAAGCATGATAAAGTGCCCTCTTGGGAGCTAAAATGCATGCTAAAGTGCCCTTTTGGAGCCAAAAAGCGTGATAAAGTGCCCTCTTGGGAGCTAATAAGCATGCTAAAGTGCCCTCTAAGAGCCAAAAAGTGTGATAAAGTGGCCTCTTGGGAGTTAAAAAGCATGTTAAAGTGCCATTGAAGAGCCAAAACACATGTTAAGGTGCTTTCTTGGGAGCTGAAACGCACGCTAAAGTGCCCTCTTGGAGTCATAATATGTGCTAAAGCTTCCTCTGGGAGACAAAAAACATCATAAAGTGCCCTATAAGAACCAAAAAGTGTGAAAAAGTGTCCTCTTGGGAGCTAATAAGCTTGCTAAAGTGCTCTCTAGGAGCCAAAAAGTGTGATAAAGTGGCCTCTTGGGAGTTAAAAAGCATGCTTAATTGCCATTGAGGAGCCAAAACGCATGTTAAGGTGCCCCCTAGGAGCCAAAAAGTGTGATAAAGTGGCCTCTTGGGAGCTAATAAGCATGCTAAAGTGCCCCCTAGGAGCCAAAAAGTGTGATAAAGTGGCCTCTTGGAAGTTAAAAAGCATGTTAAAGTGCCATTGAAGAGCCAAAACGCATGTTAAGGTGCTTTCTTGGGAGCTGAAATGCATGCTAAAGTGCCTTCTTGGAGCCAAAATATGTACTAAAGCTTCCTCTGGGAGACAAAAAACATCTTAAAGTGCCCTCTAGGAGCCAAAACGTGTGATAAATTGTCCCCTTGGGAATTAAAAAGCATGCTTAAGTGCAATTGAGGAGCCAAAACACATGTTAAGGTGCCCTCTTGGAGCCAAAAAGCGTGATAAAGTGCCCTCTTGGGAGCTAAAATGCATGCTAAAGTGCCCTCTTAGAGGCAAAAAGCACAATAAAGTGCCCTCTTCAGTGGTGAAGACACTTTTTTATTTCCTTTTCCTCCTGCCCTTCAAAAAGTCTGTCCACACCACTGAGAGGGAACATGTATTTAAAACATAAGAGGTCCCAGTATTGAACCTTGAGGAACTCCACAAACTAAAATGAAAATAAAAAGTAAAATGTAAATAAGACGTGACTCACCAGAAGGCAGAAGCTATATTTGAATTTCTGGAAGATATTGATGAATTCCTCCTCTGGTGGAGGACGGGCCTTGGCAGTGAGTAAATCCTCTGTGAAACACAAAATACAGGAAAATAGGAAACAGGAAAAGCGATAATTACATGTGTTATTTAAGCCTGTGGTTATAATTAAATTATTTAAACATTTTATTTAAACTGCTAATTCGGTGCTTTATACTTTTTGAGAAAGGATTTTGATTTATTCTTGTATGTGTCAGGGTTTTATTTCATATTAATTATTATTATTTTAAATGAAATGAATGAATAAATAAATCCATTTGAAAATCAAATAAATGGGAAAATAATCCACAAATAAATTCATTAACTAATTTAAAAAATACAGGCATTTACTGGCATATTCAATTATGTATGGAATGATTTATTTGTTTTTTAAATAAAAATCAACCCAAATATTAATTAATTAATATGATTATACACATGTATGTTTTTAAATAAATGGGAAAATAATCCACAAATAAATTAATTTATGAACTAATTTAAAAAATACTGGCATTTACTGGCATATTCAGTTATGTATGGAGTCATTTATTTGTTTTTAAATAAAAATAAAACCAAATATTAATAAATGAATAAATAAATCCATTTGAAAAAACAATTAAATGGGAAAATAATCCACAAATAAATTATTTTATGAATTAATTAAAAGAAATACAGCTGTTTACTAACATATTCAGTTATGTATCAAGTAATTTATTTGTTTTTAAATAAAAATAAACCAAATATTAATGAATAAATCCATTTGAAATTCAAATAAATGGGAAAATAATCCAAAAATACATTATTTAATGCATTAATTAAATAAATACAGGCATATTCAGTTA
The DNA here is from genome assembly GCA_030544235.1 of Lepturacanthus savala. NCBI lineage: Eukaryota > Metazoa > Chordata > Actinopteri > Scombriformes > Trichiuridae > Lepturacanthus > Lepturacanthus savala. Next base: position 24,746,499 of record CM060471.1, on the reverse strand, counting down.
TGTAAGGAGTAATTTATTTGTTTTTTTAAATAAAAATCAAACCAAATATTAATAAATAAATCCATTTGCAAATCAAATAAATGGGAAAATAATCCACAAATAAATTATTTTATGAATTAATTAAATAAATACAGGTATTTACTGGCATATTCAGTTATGTTTGGAGTCATTTATTTGTTTTTAAATAAAAATCAAACCAAATATTAATAAATTAATGAATAAATCCATTTGAAAATCAATTAAATAGGAAAATAATCCACAAATTATTCATTATTTTATGAATTAATTAAATAAATACAGGTATTTACTGTCATATTCAGTTATGTATGGACTCATTTATTTAAAATAAAACACATTTACTAGCGTATTGTATATGTATGGAGTCATTTATTTAAAATAAAACACATTTACTAGCGTATTGTATATGTATGGAGTCATTTATTTTATTTTTTGTTGATTTTGGCCTCATGTTTCTGACACTTTCTGTTATAAAACACCTAAAAGTAAGAATCTTATGAGTTGAGGGGTGTATTTTTGTGAGTTTAACGGTGTGAAACCCCTAATTTAATCTACATGTGTAGATAATAGACATCTTCACCTTCAGAATTCTGCTTTTTGCTTTTCTTCTTCTTCTTCTTCCTCTGGCCCAGCACCGTGGCGGCCTCGGCCGTCTGCTGCAGTTTGGCCATGAAGTTCTCGATGTCGTCGAAGCAGTGGTTGAGGATCCCCTGAACGGAAGGACGGATAAGGGAGGATCTACCTTAGTGACATCACAACCGGGAAAAGAGACATGCGAGTTAAGGTGAGGAGGAGGCGTACCACTTCTCTCTCAGCTCGTAGGAAGGAGACGTCGGGTCCTCCGTTCACGCCGTTCGCTGTTAGAAGAAGAAGTTGATCCATGTTTATTCAGGTTTCTCTTCCCCCTTTAACCAGCCCCTTACACAGAAATACACAAAGACTTCCCTGTGCTGCAGAGACTCTTTACCTCCGTGTCCTTTTCCTCCCTTAAACACTCAATCCACAGGTTGATTTATCGGTTTTCCTGCTCTAAATGATAATAAATGTTGAATATCTCTACAAACACAAAGGTTATTGGACTTAAACCTGAATTAAAATAAATCGAGGTGACTACAGAAGAGTCAGAATCTATTTATGTTGCTGTTATAGAGACAATAGTTAGAATATTGGAAAAAATATATAAAAAATACTTTATTTAAAACTTAAAACATGAACAAACTGACCCAAATCAGGAAAACAATGAATTATATCTTGTTTTTGGTACAATTAGTCCAATATTGAGTAGAATAATCTTATTCTACTAGCAGATAATTAAGCTAATTAAATGTTTTTTCCTGATTTTGGTCAATTTGGATTGGTTTTCTTAAAAGAATTAAGAAAAATAATTTATATAAGCTAAATATAATAAGCTGAATTCAATAATTAATAATATAAAACAACAATTCAACAATAAATAAAGTGTTTTATCTGTATTAAACCCAATGTTACTGTTACAGCATCAATATATATCATCAATATCCACATCATCAATATAATATATTTAATACTATAACACTAAATAAAGTATTTTTATCAGTGGTTTATTTTCACATTTACTTTATTATTAATTTTTAAAAATATTTATTTATTAAACTCAATTAAACTTCAATATATAACATGGAAAATAAAATTAGAAATTAAATAAAATCATGTGCAATAATAGAAAAATAATAGGAAATAAATTAAATAAATCTATTTATTTATTTTATATTATAACAGTCCTCTATACAAATGGTTTTATTGTGGAATTATAGTAAAAATAAATTATTCTGGACCATAATTTAACAACCATTGTAATATATAATATAAAAAACCCTGATAAAGGTTCATCATTGAGTTTTATTGATTAATCCCAGTATTAAACCTCAGCTCCAACATTAATAAAGTGTTTTATCTGTATTAAACCCAATGTTACTGTTCCAGCATCAATATATATCATCAATATCCACATCATCAATACAATAAGACAATAGTTTAATAGAATATCAGTAGTAGAGACTATTTACATATTTAATGTAGATTAGTGATTATTTAATTGGCTCCTTTATAATAAACATCTATCACAATATATTCTACATGTTCTGTCACAAACATAAATAATAAAGAGATTAAATTTAATTAATTTGAAATTTAAAAAGGCATAAATATGAGGTTAAACTGATGATTATTTAATTGGCTCCTTTATAATAAACATCTTATAGAATATATTCTCCATGTTCTATAATAATCCTCAGTGGGATTTCTGTGATTTTATGGACAAATAATTGACCTTTGACCTCCTCTCTTATTAATCATTGCAGATAATTTATCTTATTTGATATTTTTCCTGATTTGAGTCAGTTTATTCTTGTTTTAAGTTTTAAATAAAGTTTTCCTGACTCTTCTGCAGTCACCTCACATGCTGTAGTTGTAGAGATATCAGCGATACATCAACGTATCGTCGTTTTTCCTCACCTCTGGGTCCAGGGTAGGGCGGGGGGTTGGCCGGCGGGGGGTTCGGGGCGTGTGGGACGGGGTGTTCGGGGATCTCGTACGGGTCGGTCATTCCTGCGCCGCTCTGACGACTCCTGAAACAACACAAGAAGAAGAAGGAGAGAGTTTTCTCCTGCTGCTCCCACAACGTCTCATTACAGGTTTCTGTTGATGCCAGAGACGGTTGTTGACTCAGCAGCGTGATGGGAAACACCCTTCAGCGAGGGATCAAACAGGCTCAGCCTCATTCTGACGCTCCGGCCTTCCACTGGTTTCAACCGGGAGGACTTTTTTTTTTTTTTTTTTTTCCTCTCTGATGGGGTGAATGCAGTCGGACGACACCAGCGCCTTCTGAAACTCAAAACCACGGCCCGTATCCTAAAAAAGTACCGCAAACAGCCCAGATGCTGCTTACTCATCAATAAAAAATCAATCCCAGGGGGGTCAAACATGCAGATCCGGCTCAGATGAGACAGTAAAATAAACAGTAAATGTAAAATAACATCACCTGATGATTAAAAACACTAAATATTATCCAATACATTGCAAAAGATTAAATCTTATCAGTTTGTTTTGAATAAAATTAGCCCAATATTAAGTAAAATGATCTTATTCGGCCTAAATACTGTTCATTGCATTGCATTAATCTATTTAATTAATTATTTATAATCTATATAACTATTTAATTTAATATATTAGAGTGATTTGTCCAAATTTTCTGGTTCCAGCTGCTCAAAATCTGATTATTTTCATTGTTAATTAATCAAAATAGCTGTTAATTGCAGCGCTAATACACTAAATTATATATTTATTTATTTATCTTTGCAGAATCTTAATTCTGCATGTATAATATAGTGATTTTGTTGAGTTTTACACCTTCAGAAATCAATAATTTATACCAGAGCTGCAACGATTAGTCGATTAATCGATTAGTTGCAAAATATCGATCATAATCGATAATCGATTAATTGATTTGAGTCATTTTTTAAGAAGGAAATGTCTAAATTCTCTGGTTCCAGCTTCTTTTCTCTGATTATTTTCTAGTTTCTTTAGTCTCTATAATAATAAACTGATGATTTTTAACATTTTACACCATTTAATGAACCGATCAACTAATCGATCAATCGTTGCAGCTCTGAACTACACTGATGATTTACCTCAAACATACCTTACTAGTGACATCACAACTTCACATTAAACACAATATCTGACCTTTAAAACATATAAAACACTAGATTCTATATCAAACCAGAGCTGCAGCGATTAGCTGATTAATCAATTAGTTGCCGACGACAACTATTTAATCAGTTATTAATTGATTTGAGTCATTTTTAGGCTGAAAATGTCTAAATTCTCACGTTTAGTCTTCTATAATAGTAAACTAACCACTGAATTACACCCTTTTATGAACCAATCAACAATAATCAATAGATGAATTGACTATCAGCTGCAGCTCATGCAGAAATAGACTCATTGAATGTGGAATAAGTGAGAAAATTAGGTTGAAATTGCACTTTTTTTCCCAATGTCTTTGTAAATATATATATATTTGTTATTTATAATGCATTAAAATGCAGGTGTAGTTATTTGCAGGTTTATTTTTTACTGGTCCAGCCCACTGCAGATCACATTGCACCATACGTGGCCCTAAATTTGACTTTGACACGCATGATCTAAACTCTCCTTTAAAGCAAATCAGCAGGTTTCCAGTTTCAGATGCCAACGCTTGGTAAAAAACTTGGCAAACACGGTCAGATTGAAGCTTCCCTGTCGCGTTTTATGCCGTTTTTTTCCTGCGTTAAATCAAAATCCCCACACAGAAACCTCAGTCTTACCCACGCGTGTAAGCGTCCTTTAAAACGTCCTTTAAAAACAAAATAAAAAAAGACAAATTTCCGAGCGGGTGAAATGTGCAGCTCTCTTCTCCCTCTCTGCTTTCTGTCACAATGGCCTTGTTATCTCTGTCACACCTTCTTAAGTTATGTGGAAACCGGTAAAACGGGTCCGTGACTCTCTCTCTCAGCTGTTAACACTGTCCTCGCTGCCTCTTTACTCCCAGACAGGTGGATTCTGACACTTCCTCTGTTGTGGCGACAGAAAACACACTTATAAAGCACCAGATTAGTGTTAAAACCTCAATCTGAACAGCTGTTTTGCTGATTTCCCCTCATATGTGTCTCTGGAGCTCATTATTCTTGTGTTTCTTTTGCTTTTTAAACAGCATCAGGTGGTGTTTTACATACCTGAGGGTGACCGGAAGCGTCATATTCCTGGAGGAGGAACCTGAAACTGCCCGGCCAATGACCTCACAGATTTTCTCTGCCTGTGAAAGTAAGAATCCGAAAGTGGCGTCACTCGCAAAACCTGAAAACCGCACTTCACTGCAGCTCGTGTTATCTCAGCCAGTCACTGCTGTTAACCCTCTAACAGCCACAATCCGCTGATAAAGCAGTGACATTTATGCGTTTGTTGCATGATAAAACCTCAACGGCACTGCAAAAACAGGAGATAATGTGTTTTATGGTGTAATTAGTCTGGAATTAAACTTGAAATAAGGTGAATTATCATCATAATTCTACTTAATATTGGACTAAACTGATAGGATTTGATGTGAGAATCTATTTATGTTGCTGTTCTAAATCTAAAATTGTGTTTTATTAGAGATAAAATGCTTTAAAACTTAAAAAACAAGAAAAACTGACCCAAAAAATAGAATAAGCTGAATAATTAATAATATAAGACAATACAACACTACATTTTAAATTATTATATTTATTTGTTTTTTATTTATTAATTTTTAATTAATTTATTTATTAATTATGTCACTCCTTATCTATTTTATTCATAAATTTATTAATTTTTAATTAATTTATTTATTAATTATGTCACTCCTTATCTATTTTATTCATTAATTTATTATTTTTTAATTAATTTATTTATTAATTATGTCACTCCTTATCTATTTTATTCATTAATTTATTAATTTTTAATTAATTTATTTATTAATTATGTCACTCCTTATCTATTTTATTCATTAATTTATTAATTTTTAATTAATTTATTTATTAATTATGTCACTCCTTATCTAATTTATTCATAAATTTATTAATTTGTAATTAATTTATTTATTAATTATGTCACTCCTTATCTATTTTATTCATTCATTTATTAATTTTTAAATATATTTATTTATTAAACTCAATTTCACTTCAATATATAACATGGAAAATAAAATTAGAAATTAAATAAAATCATGTGTAAAGAGAAAATAATATAAAAATAATAGGAAATAAATATAGAAATAAAATAGAAATAAATTATTTTTTCCTGATTTGGGTCAGTTTGTTCTTGTTTTGATTTTAAATAAAGTATTTTTATCTGTAGTAAAACACTTTTTTTTGCAATATTCAAACTATATTTGCTTTTTATGGCCAAATAATTAATCTTTAAATTATCTTATTAATCATTAAACTTTGCATTGCAGATAATTTAGCTTTTTTTCCAGATTTGAGTCAGTTTGTTCTTGTTTTAAGTTTTAAATAAAGTATTTTTATTAGTAGTAAAAGTACATGTACATGACCATTGTGGTTGTAGAAATATTCTATGTTTATTACCATTTATATAGCAGGAAAACAACCCTTGCTCTAATTGAAAAATAGTAAAAAATATCCTTGTTATCTCATTTTTTACACATTTTACAGAATATATTCTTCATGTTTGGTCTTAGATTTGAATTCATGGATTATTTGGGCTACTATCTAATTTTTCCAAGGTGATATTCACTGTAAAACACTTTGTGGTTGCAGAGATATTCCAGATTTATTCATTGAACTGACCTTCACTGTCTCACAGTTGAAGAAGAGAATGTCCGGTTTCTTCTGGTCAGAACTTTGGCCGACGAGCAGCAGCAGAGACGGGAAGAATTTCTCTGTGTTGATGGCTTCGCAGCGGTAGATGGAGCTGAGAGAATAACGCTCCAACTCGTCCTGAGTTACAAGATGACGGCAAAACGTATGAGGTTATTACACATTCTGATGTCACCTACTCATCAAGTTTATTGTCTCACGATCGCCTCCTGGTGGCCCAATTATTGAAAAACGCTTGCTAAAGTGCCCTCTAGGAGACAAAGTGTTTGCTAAATGTCCTCTTTGGAGCCAAAATGTGTACTAATGTGCCCTCTAAGAACCAAAACATGTGCTAAAATGCCCTCTTGGAAGCCAAAAAGGGTGCTAAAGTGCCCTCTAGAGCCAAGTAATGTGCTAAAATGCCATCTAGGAGCTAGAATGTGTGCTAAATTACTCTCTAGGAGCTTCAATGCATGCTAAGTGGCAAAACACATGTTAAAGTGCCCTCTAGGAACCAGAATTAGTGCTAAAGTGCCCTCTATGTGCCAAAATGTGTGGTAAAGTTCCCTCTAGGAGCCAAAATGTGTGGTAAAGTGCCCTCCAGGAGGTAAAAGCCATGCTAAAGTACACTCTAGGAGCTAAAATGTCTGCTAAAGTGCCCTCTAGGAAACAAAACATGTGTTAAAATGCCCTCAAGGAGCCAAAATGTATGCTTAAGTGCCCTCTAGGGCCCAAAAAGTGTGCTAAAGTCCTCTGTAGGAGCCAAAACATGTGGTAAAGTGCCCTCCAGGAGCTAAAATGTGTGCTAAAGTGCCTTCAGGGTTCTAAATCGTATGCTAAATTGCCTTCTAGGATCCGAAACATGTGCTAAAGTGCCCTCTTGGGACACAAAGTGTGTTGAAGTGCTATCTTTGAAGCTAAAACATGCGTTAAAGTGCCCTCAAGGAGTTAAAATGTATGCTAAAGTGCCTTCTAGGATCCAAAACTTGTGCTAAAGTGCCCTCTAGAAACCAAAAAATGTTTTAAAGTGCCCTCCACGAGCCAAAAGGTGTGCTTAAGTCCTCTCTAGGAGCCAAAATGTGTGGTAAAGTGCCCTCCAGGAGATAAAAGTCATGCTAAAGTACACTCTAGGAGCTAAAATGTGTGCTAAAGTGCCCTCTAGGAAACAAAACATGTGGTAAAGTGCCCTCCAGGAGCTAGAATGTGTGCTAAATTCCCTATAGGGTTCTAAATCGTGTGCTAAATTGCCTTCTAGGATCTAAAACATGTGCTAAAGTGCCCTCTTGGGACACAAAGTGTGTTGAAATGCTATCTTGGAAGCTAAAACATGTGTTAAAGTGCCCTCAAGGAGATAAAATGTATGCTAAAGTGCCTTCTAGGATCCAAAACTTGTGCTAAAGTGCCCTCTAGAAACCAAAAGATGTTTTAAAGTGCCCTCCACGAGCCAAAAAGTCTGGTAAAGTGCCCTCCAGGAGCTAAAATGTATGCTAAAGTGCCTTCTAGGATCCCAAACATGTGCTAAAGTGCCCTCTTGGGACCCAAAGTGTGTTAAAGTGCCTTGTTGGAAGCTAAAACATGTGCTAAAGTCTGAGAGGGGCCCTGTGTTTAAAACAGAAGAGGCCCCAGAATCGAGCCTTGGGGAACTCCACAGGTCATTTATGCCCCCAAAATGCATGCTAAAGTCCACCAACTACCATCCAGAACCTCCAAGGACCATCCTGCCTCTGTCCACACCTGGCTCTGGGTGTCTCGGAGGACGACGGCCTGCCCTCCGACGTCCAGGAACATCTTCTGACTCCACAGCTTCTTGGTCTGGGCCAGGATGGAGAGGCAGGACCGGGCCTCCTCCACGCTCTGAACGTTACCGTCCTGCAGCGAGAACGTCAGCAGGTGCTGCCACGATGAAAGGTCAAATAAAAAAAATAAAAAGGTGAAGGAAAGCAGGAAACAACAACCGATGCTGTGTCAAAGGTGTAAAACATCCGAGGCTTACGTTGACGAGATATCGTGAGATGTTTGTCATCCTTCATCTGCTACTTCAGCTGAAAAGATGGAAAAGATGCTCAGATTAGATTAGAATATTAGATTAGATTAGAATATTAGATTAGATTAGAATATTAGATTAGATTAGATTAGATTAGAATATTAGATTAGATTAGATTAGAATATTAGATTAGATTAGAATATTAGATTAGATTAGATTAGAATATTAGATTAGATTAGATTAGAATATTAGATTAGATTAGATTAGATTAGAATATTAGATTAGAAGATTAGAATATTAGATTAGATTAGATTAGAATATTAGATTAGATTAGATTAGAATATTAGATTAGATTAGATTAGATTAGAATATTAGATTAGAAGATTAGAATATTAGATTAGATTAGATTAGAATATTAGATTAGTTTAGATTAGATTAGAATATTAGATTAGAAGATTAGAATATTAGATTAGATTAGATTAGAATATTAGATTAGATTAGATTAGATTAGAAGATTAGATTAGATTAGATTAGAATATTAGATTAGTTTAGATTAGATTAGATTAGATTAGAATATTAGATTAGTTTAGATTAGATTAGATTAGAATATTAGATTAGATTAGAATATTAGATTAGTTTAGATTAGATTAGATTAGAATATTAGATTAGATTAGAATATTAGATTAGATTAGTTTAGATTAGATTAGAATATTAGATTCGATTAGTTTAGATTAGATTAGAATATTAGATTCGATTAGAAGATTAGATTAGAATATTAGATTAGATTAGATTAGAATATTATATTAGTTTAAATTAGATTAGATTAGAATATTAGAATAGATTAGATTAGATTAGAAGATTAGATTAGATTAGATTAGATTAGATTAGAATAGATTAGATTAGAAAATTAGATTAGATTAGAGTATTAGATTAGAATAGATTAGAATATTAGATTAGAATAGATTACATTAGATTAGAAGATTAGATTAGATAGTAATTTAATTTTAATTAATTTTAATGATAAAGTAATTTAAAGTGTGTGTGTGATTATTTATAATCTCCTCCATGTCTATAATGATCCTCAGTGTGATTCTATAATGTATTAATAATGTGTAGGTCTCTGCAGGATAACCCAGGTGAAGGTGGAGCAGGTTTTTACCTGTTAAAGGACCTTTGATCCACTTATAGAACAGTTTATCTGCTGCTGATAGGCTGCGTTTCCACCTCAGGTGTATGTTATATGTTAGTATAAAATGTTCCTTCCTCTACTTTGCTCTAGTTTTGTTGGGATGAATGAGCTGCTGGAACCAGTCTGACAACAACAACACGCTGTATCTGCTCTTCAATCTCTGCTGTGGACATTAATACTGAGACAGAGAGAAGAGGCCTTGTTTGGCTGATTTAAACCAGTGATTCTCACACTTTATTAACCTTAAACTCAACTAAACTACACCACAGACCACATCTGATAACATGTTTGATTTAAGTTGTTGTTTTATAACAGGAAGTGGAGGAAACCAGAGGTGGAAATGATGGTAATAATCAAGAATAAATAGATAATGACTCAGTAAATGAATAAAATGCCCATGTTTAATGTTCCAATTAATTAATAAAATTTATTTGTGCATTATTTTCACATTTATTTAATTTATTTTAATTTGTGTGTGTGGGGGGGAAATAAAATTTAAATTAATTTAATGAATTAAATTAAATTAATTAAAGACAAACAAATTAAATAAAAAAAATTAATTAATTAATTTAATTAAATACCAAAAAAATTTAATTAAAAAATAAAATAAATTTAATTAAATTAATTAAATACAAAATTAATTAAATACAAACAAATTTAATAAAAAAATAAAATAAATTCAATAAATTAATTAAATACCCAAAAAATTAAATAAAAAAATAAAATAAATTTAATTAATTAATTATATACCAAAAAAATGTAATTAAAAAATAAAATAAATTTAATTAAGTAATTAAATTAAATACATTCTTACGCAAAGGCAAAACAATACACAAATATGGAGGCCTGAAACTGCCATAATCAAATATAAATAAATAAATAAATAAAAATAATAATACATTAATTACTAATAAATGAACAGTAAATGTCCATATTTATATTTGTCTAATTTTTCATTTAATTCATATATATATATATATATATATATATATGTGTGTGTGGGGGGGATAAAATTAAAATAAAATTAATTAATAATTAAATTAATTAATTAATTCAATTAATATGTAAAGGCAAAACAATACAATACTGAAACTGCCATAATCAAAAACTAAATAAATAAATAAAAATAATAATTAATTAATTAATTAAAGAATTATTTAATTAATTATATTTAATATTTATATTTGTATAATTTTTCATTTAATTCATATATATATAGAGTGTATTATTTTCCCATGTATATGATTTTACATTTAATTTATTATTATGTATATATGTATTGGTCCCCCCATTAATTTTCACCTCAATATAAAATATAATCAGGAAAAATAAATTCTTTAGTTAAATTATTATTTATTATTATTATTAATTATTATTATTATCTGCAATACACAAATAATAGGAAATAAATACTACTAAATTTAAAAAAAGTTACATTTTACTTGTAGATAGAATTAGAGTGAAAATATTGTTTTTTCTGAGGAGCCCCTGACGTCCCCTCAAGGACCCCTGAGGGTCCCCGGACCACACTTTGAGAACCACTGTTTTAAAGTTCATATATATATATATAACTGATATTATACATTAATAGTGATTATTGATAATCTATAACTTATTGATTTTACTCTCAAATTGCATTTAAATGCATAATTTTCTACTTTTTCTAACTCTTAGGTTAAATTCCTGCCTGAAACTGAAATGACGCTGCTGGTTCTAAAGTACTGATGGAGCCGCTGATATCAGTGTATGTTCAGCTTTAAACGCTCTGGTTTTTATAAAATAAATCCTGAAATAGTCAATAGAGACAGAGAAAGCATAAAGCATTTAAAAAGTTTAATTTCCTCATCATTAAATGACATAATTCTCTATAATTTGGGCGTAAAAAGGTCACGTTTTAGTCGATTTTCTGCAAAATTATTGTAATTTAAGGTGTTTTATATGACCTTATGACCTTTTCTTTTAAAAAATGTGCATATAAACTATCAAAATTCAGTTTAGTGATGTTGGATTCAGCAAAACCAGCGTCAAAAATAAAAAAAAATACAGATTATTTCCAAGTAGTTTGATAAACGTTCATAAATAACCTGTCGACAGGATGTTCTTAGAGTCCCAGACCTTTTTAACATCCCAGTCGTGAACAACATCTGCAGAGACCAGCGATTGGAACCAGATGTTTCATCAACTCACCGAGATCCCGGCTCTTTATTCCTGGTGTCGGTGACTGGAACCTGAGTTTCTGACTTATCTGCGGTGTTTTATCGCAGGTTTTCTCAGGTTAGAGGCGTGTCACCCTGCAGCGTCACGCCCAGTCTGCCGCCCCACCTCAAGATACACTTATTATGGATTATTGTGTTTCCTGTTCACCCACATACACTCTACAGCAGTCGCTGCTGGACTGAAACTGATGAATTCCTGCATCCTCTGCTGGATATTTACTGTGTTAAATACAGTAATGTTACTGTAAACGCTTATTACAGGAGATTATTGTGTATTTTATAATAAATCACAGTGGTCAAATGGTATTATAATGTAGTTAATCACCTAATACTGTAAATACAACTGGAATTACAGTGATAAATTAATTTTTACTGTACAATAATCACCTGATATTGTAAATACAGCTGAAATCACACTGTTTAATTGGTTTTTATTGAAAGAAAAACACCTATTCATGTAAATACAACTAAAATCACAGTATTTAATTGTTTTTATTGTATAATTATTTACATAATACTGAAAATACAACTAAAATCACAGTATTTAAATGACATTTATTGTGAAATTAATCACCTAATTGCAACTGAAATCATATAAATTATACAATTAATCACATAATACTGTAAACACAACTAAAATCATAATATTTAATAGATTTTTATATTACAATTAATCATCTAATACTGTAAATACAACTGAAACCACAGTATTTAATTGTTTTTTTATTATACAGTTAATTAACATTACTGTAAACAAGTATTACAGGAGATTGTTGTACATTTTACAATAAATCACATTTAATTTATTATATAAAATAATACTGTAAATACAACTGATTTTTTTTTTACAGTTAATTACTAATATTGTAAATACAAATTAAATTAATTAACTAAATTAAAGACAGTTAATCATCTTATACTGTAAATACAACTGAAATCAGTATTTAATTGATTTTTATTGTAAAAAAAAATCACCTATTACTGTAAACACAAGCAAAATTGCAGTAATTGATGTTTATTGTGATATTAATCACCTAATACTGTAAATACAACTGAAATCATAGTATTTAAAACTATTTTTATTAAACAGTTAATTAACATGACTGTAAATAATTATTACAGGAGATTGTCACAGTAAATCACAGTAATCAAAGAACTGAATTATATAATACAATTAATCACCTAATACTGTAAATACAACTGAAATCATAGTATTTAATTGTGTTTATTGTACAGTTAATCACTTAATATTGTAAATACAACTGAAATCACAGTATTTAAAACTATTTTTATTATACAGTTAATTAACATGACTGTAAATAATTATTACAGGAGATTGCTGTATATTTTACAGTTATTTACAGTAATCACAGTATTTAATCGATTTTTACTGTACAATTAATCACCTAATACTGTAAATACAACTGAAATCATAGTTTTCAGTTTAAACTGATTTTTATTGTAGTTAATTAACATTACTGTAAACAATAATTACAGTAGATTGATGTATACTTTACAATAAATCACAGTATTTAATTGATTTTTATTTTACAGTTAATTAACAAGTATTACAGTAGATTGCTGTATATTTTATAATAAATCACAGTAGTCAAAGAGTTAATGTATTATATAATACAATTAATCACATAATACTGTAAATACAACTGAAATCACAGTATTTAATTAATTTAGTTTTTTTTATTTTGCAGTTAATTAACATTACATTAGTAGGTCGCTGTTTATTTTACAATGAATTACAGTAATCACAGTATTTAACTGATTTTTACTGTACAAATAACCATCCTATACTGTAAATGCAACTAAAATTACAGTGTTTAATTGTTTTTATTGTACAGTTCATAAACGAATATTACAGTAGATTTTACAATAAATCACAGTAGTCAAAGAGTTATATTATTATATTATATTATATTGTTATATAATACAGTTAATCGCCTAATAATGTAAATACAACTGAAACCACAGTATTTAATTGATTTTTACTGGACAATTATTCACATAATACCATAAATCCAACTGAAATCACAGTATTTAATTGATTATTATACAACTAATTAGCTAATACTGTAAATGAAAGTATTTAAAGGACATTTATTGTACAGTTAATCACACAACACTGTATGAAATCACATTATTTAATTGTTTTTATGTTCTTTTTTAATTTTACAGTAAAGACACAATACTATAGACAGAAATATTTTTACTGCAAAATTATTATAATATAGATAATTGCTGAATTATTGCACATCATGTTTAGACTTTTTATTTATTAGTATTATTTTTAGATTGTAAACTAAACTGCATTTATTATTATTATTATTATTATAATATTCCTTTTTATTCTTGAAGGGTTTTTTTTAGTTTGTCCTTATTTGTTGTGAGCTTTTTTAAGGACACGGAGTTGCTGTGTTGTAATTTGTGATTTTTTTGGGGCTGAACTGACTGGACTTGACTTAAATGGAGCTGCAGAGAAAATGTGGTTTCACATTTCATAACAGTCCTAAATTAGAGGAGGACAAACCTCCAGCTGAAGCACCAATAGAGGAGATAGGAGGAGTCAGCAGCTGCAGAAGGACCAGCGTTGGCTTTGGATCTGAGGACATTTGGAGAACTTTTCCATAATCTGTGTTTGACGGTGCAAGGTATTTATCTCCTATTAATACATGCATGCTGTTGTATTACAGTGGTTGGAGTATAAAGTCTGATTAAGTGTTTAATTAGACTTCCTTTTGTGTTCTGTTTGGTTTGTAAAACTGGCATACGTGGCAGAATGTGATGTATATGTGTGTGTGTGTGTGTGTGTGTGTGTATGTGTGTGCGCGTGCAACGAGGTGCAGATAAATGTCACTGCAACACCTTTCCTCTGGGAATTATTGATATAAAAAAAAGATATTTTAATATATTCTGATTATTTTTATTTTCTCTGTTCATCCATGTTGACTTGAAAAAAAAAACAAAAACAAACAAACACTAAATGCATACGTTTTCTTTTTTTTCCTCCATAAATAACAATGAGAAAACTGCACAAATAATATAGAAAGAAATAATAATTTACAATGGAAAATAAATATTTGCCACGTGTTATGTTTGACTTTTCATGGAGTCGTTTAAACTATTTAAACTTTACTTAAATGTTGTCAAACTTGTAATATAAAGCGACGTGTTTTTCTAATTATATGCGATTGTGATGTTTTTTTCTATAAATAAGTTGATAATCGACATTTTCACTGTTGAACTCCGTGTTCAACACATCACGCTGTGGCACGTGTTGCGTTCACGGTCCTTCGTATATCTACCGAAACCGTTCAGATGCTAAATATTGACAGCCTTTTTTTAATTTCAAAAGTATATTTTCTTATGATAAATAAAATAAACAAAAGAAAACTGCTAAAAAAACAGTGTAATCATGGAAAATAAAAAAAGGAAATTGCTCACATTTAATTTATTGCATATAACCCAGTGGTATAATAGTCATAATCATACTAATAATATGATATAATATCTAAAAATACAGCACCAGTATTAGTGCCTCTGGCTGTATAATGAGTGATTTTACACTTTACATTTAACTGGTTTTGGGACAACACAAGCTATTTAAACGTGTTGATGATTAATCGATTAATTTTACTTGAAAAATCGACAAATTATTCGATAGTAAAAACAAAAATTAGACCCGTTGTATAATATTTCGTACAGCCCGTAAACGCAGCATTAAGGGAGCGGCGTTACGAAGGCAACGAGACAGCCAATCAGAGGCCGAGTTCACCGGAAGTAAGTCTACTACTAGCTGTTACACCCACGCGACGCTGCGTTGGCGGTAAGATAATCACTCATTTTATATTTTTATCTATATATAAACGCATCGTAGCTATTTTAAACACTTAAATATCTTTTATAGATTAAATTACCGTTTATATAAATGTCAAAACGACGTTATCAGAAGAACTGACGCTGACACGGCGCCGCACGTGCTCGTCTCCTCCCGTTAACGGACAAAAGAATAAAAGATTCTCTCGTAAAGTTTTAACGGTTTTATCCACGTGCGACTGTTTGTTCTAACCGCTTTTTATCGATATTTACTGCTGTTCAGGTCAGTTTTTATCCTTTTCTCCATTAGTATAAAACGATGTATACAAAAATATATTAAAAAAATGAAATTGTAAATTTTAATGCAACAATTTGAGAGCAAAATCAAGAAGTTATAGACTATCAATAATCAATAATTATGCATAATATCAACCAGGTTGAGCTGAAATGAATGAAGGGTTGGAGGATGTTTGTTGTCATAACATCACATGTTGGGACATGAGGTAATGGAATTAGATTCCCTGTGTAAGTCGAGTAGAATAATAATTAAATAATATAAACTAAAATAGGAAGAAAGTATAATAATCAAACAATAATGGAACATAAACTATATATGGACATCAGTATATACAGGAAATGGCAGGATTTAAAGTTGCATATTATGCAAAATTAGCATTTGTATCTGTTCTAAATGGACCTCAAATGGATATTTTTCTTGTTTTTAACTCTTTTAACATGTTAGTGGACAAATCTGCTTCAGTCAAGTGTCTGTTTATGATAATTAATCAATGAGAAATGGTCTCAATAACTAAAAAAAAACTCATTTCTGATTTTTAAAATATGTTAAATTTAACATTTCCTGAGTAATATGAGTCCCAGTTTAAAAGCAGCAGGACTCTGGACACATCTGGATGTTTTCTACTCATGTTTTAACATTAATTTAAATTTAAAAACCCTAATTATGAATAAAAATGTGTGTATAGACCTTAGAAATACACAAATGAAGCCTCTGCTTTCTTTATAGGTGTAAAAATTTAGAAGAAATATTAGAATCTTCTCTCACTATATCAGAATTCCATTAAAAATGACTATAAATTACATTCAGCTTCTAAAATGATTCCGCTCTAAAGATTTTTAATATAAAATTCATGCTCTTAGCATTAATTATAGGCGACAACTCAATTAGTTACTTGATTAAATAGTCTCAATAACCAAAAAAACCTTAGTTCTGATTTTAAAATGATCATAAAACATGTTTTTCACAAACCAAACCAGCAAATTTAAATTAATTTAAATTTAAAAGAAGTAATTAACTACTCACAATAGGTTAGGGATATTGTTATTTACATGAGTGTTTTTCCTATTGAGGGAATTTTAATGAAATAGGAAAAGTTCCCTTTGGTATTATTAATAATAAATGAAAACCCACTAACTCTCTCACAATGTCTCTAACTTATATTAAGTGGTATATAAATAAAAATGTGTGTATATATAGTTAATGTATGGAAAGACTGTACCTTAAAATCCCCAAATAATGCATCTGCTTTCTTTATAGGTATAAAAATGTGCATAAAATATTAGAATCTCCTCTCACTATATCAGAATTTCATTGAAAATGACCATAAACTACACACAGTAGTAACATTCATGCTCTTAGCATTAATAATATAATATATATATTATATAGATATATAATAATGATTGGAAAGATGAGAAAGTCAAAAACTTCATTCATTATGTCTCTAAATGTACATTTTGTGTTGTTTTTTTTACCATTTCACGCGAAATGTCAAATGGTGTAATTGAAAAATAATTATACATTTTTATTATTTAATCCAACTATTGTTTAAAACATTTTTAAGAGAGTTAAACTACCTGGTACCAAGTTTGTAGGGTTGATATTTTCATTATCAATTAATTTGTTGACTATTAATTCACTAGTTATTTGGTTGATAAAATTGTAAAAAACCTCTTGTTTTCTGCAGAATTACAACTTTTTGTAAAATAAACTACTTTAAATGACAAGAAACCAACATGAACTCCAAATATTCCTTTTTTTAGACCTGATGAATGCTTTAAAAACCCCACAGACGACAAAATATTCACATTTGAGAAGCTGGAATCAAAGAATTTCGAGTTGTATTTAAAGTATTTGTGGATGAGCTGCTGATTAGTGGTTGCAGCCGGTCCAGTCATATCTTCTAACCGCAGCCTCCTTATCTCGTCGTAGATGGAGAAGCAGCCGTTGCCGGCTGACGATGACCCAACAGGAAGCGCCGACCCGGACATGGACGTCTACGGCGGCGAGGAGAACCAGCCGGACCCGACCGAACCGGCCGCCAGAGCCGGGTGGAACAGCAAAATAGAGTATTTTCTGGCTCAGGTGGGATTCAGCGTCGGACTCGGCAACGTCTGGAGGTTCCCGTATCTGTGCCATCAGAACGGAGGAGGTGAGGAGCTGGTGTTTGTGTGTTTGCTGCAGATAATTAGAGGTTTCCCACAAACGATTAAAATCCTGATTCTGCCATTCAGTTATTAAACTAATCCAGAAAATACATGAACGTTTGTGTATTTTAAGGCCCAGTCTCTGCATGTGTTGACTATAGTAGATGCATTTTTAATTATAATTAGTGCTTTTGAACTACTACTAATCAAGTAACTAATTGAGGTGTCGCCTATAATTAATGCTAAGAGCATGAATGTTATATTAAAAAGCTTTAGAGAGGAATCATTTTGGAAGCTGAATGTAATTTATAGTCATTTTTAATGGAATTCTGATATAGTGAGAGGAGATTCTAATATTTCTTCTACATTTTTACACCTATAAAGAAAGCAGAGGCTTCATTTGTGTATTTCTAAGGTCTATACACACATTTTTATTTATAATTAGGGTTTTTAAATTTAAATTAATGTTAAAACATGAGTAGAAAACATCCAGATGTGTCCAGAGTCCTGCTGCTTTTAAACTGGGACTCGTATTACTCAGGAAATGTTAAATTTAACATATTTCAACATATTTTTAAAATCAGAACTGAGGTTTTTTTAGTTATTGAGACTATTTCTCATTGATCAATAATCAATAATCAGACACTGGACTGAAGCAGATTCATCCACTAACATGTTAAGATGTTAAAAACTAGAAAATATCCCTTTAAGATCCATTTAGAACAGATAAAAATGTGATTTATTTGCAATTGGTGAGTATCTTAATCTGATATTATCCATTAATGGTGATTATTAATAATCTAGGACTCATATTCCTCAGGAAATGTTAAATTTACTCATCACATTCACATCAATATGACTGAAGCTGGTTTGGTTTGTGTTTAAAAATCTTTATTTTTATCAATTTAAAATCAGAACTGTGCTTTTTTTGCTTATTGAGACTATTTCTCATTGATCAATAATCAATAAACAGACACTGGACTGAAGCAGATTCATCCACTAACATGTTAAGATGTTAAAAACTAGAAAATATCCCTTTAAAGTCCATTTAGAACAGATAAAAATGTGATTTATTTGCAAGTATCTTAACCTGGAGGCTGCAGAATAGATAAAGCAATCAATAAAACAATAAATAAATATTAAAACACTATAACCACAGCAGAGAGGACTCCTTCTCCATGCAGCCCAGTAGTCATTCTCTATAAATACCTATTTCATCCAGTTTTACATAGAGACATTCATTCATTAACAGAGTTGTGGTCCTCCAGGTGCGTTCCTGCTGCTCTACGTGCTGCTGATGCTGGTCGTGGGGATTCCTCTGTTCTTCCTGGAGCTGGCAGCAGGTCAGGCCATCAGACAGGGCAGCATCGGAGTCTGGAAGTACATCTCCCCTAAACTGGCCGGCATCGGATACTCCAGCTGCGTGGTAACTCACCGACAGGGTTGAAAACGTGTTTTTATAAAGCTTTCCACGTGTCGCTTTAGGGCATATGTCTCTACGTCGATTAGGATTGTTCTTTTAACCAGAATAGCCACAATTATCCAATTAAAACTACAGTAAATTACCAAATAATAGCTGAGTTTTTAATTAAATGCCCAATGCAGGTGTATATTTAATTCTTAATTATTAAAAAACAATCAAAGAAGAAGACGTGGCCACAAAGTAGATATAATATAGGACCTGTTATAAACCATTAATATTAGATTAGAATCTTTATTGATCCCACATCAGGGAAATTTATGTGTTACCACAGCTCAGAACATAGAAGATAACAGTTTTATAAAAGAATATATAGAAAATAGAACATATCTGGAGGCAGAAAAGGAAATAAAATGTACATTATATACAGGATATATTATTAAATGGGTTAAAATTAACAGCTGGGTCTGCTTTAAACCTGCTCCGATGACGATTATTATTGATTATTGATCGACAAGCGTCCGATGCAGCAAAATAAATTTAAAGTACAACATGAATTTCAAACTTTCTGTGGTTAAAATATGCAGGAGAAGCAGCAGAACTAATTTATACTGTAGTTATACTGGTTTAATACAATTAGAATTTGAGTAAATTATAATTATAGTTATATAAATGTCAATATGGTGATATTCTACTTTATGGTTATTATTAGGTTTATAATGGTGGTGTATGAAAAGTGTTAAATCCTCCTGATAAAGGTTCATTATTGAGTTTTATTGATTAATCCCAGTATTAAACCTCAGCTCCAACAATAAATAAAGTGTTTTATCTGTATTAAACCCAATGTTACTGTTCCAGCATCAATATATATCAATTTAATATAATATCAGTATGTGTGGTTGTTTAATTGGCTCCTTTTTAAACATTTTGAACAATATGTTGGACAAATAATTCAACTCTTATTAAATTCTTATTAATCATTGAACTTTTCATTGTAAATTTGGCTTATTTCAAGTTTTATTTCTTGATTAATTATCTATTTCCTCTGTAACAGCAACATAAATAGATTCTGACTCTTTTATAGTCACTGAACATGTTGTAGATTTATTTTAACACCAGGTTTAAGTCCAATAACCTTTGTGTTTGTAGAGATATTTAACATTTATTATCGTTTAAAGCAGGAAAACTGGTTATAATAATATGTCCAAGCCAAAATAGTAGAAACTCCTCAGATTTACACGCGTGTTTCTAATGATTTATGTCCTTTAAACCCTAATATCGCGTCGTTAATGCTCATCTTTGCTCTCTAATACCCTCAGGTGTGTTTCTTCGTGGCTCTCTACTACAACGTGATCCTCGCCTGGAGCCTTTTCTACCTCGGGAACTCGTTTCAGTCGCCTTTACCTTGGGAAAAATGTCCGGAGCTGGGGAATGTGACGGGTAAACACACCGGATAAAAGATCCCAAACACATTAGCTGCAGCCGCGTTAGAGATAACTCGGTGTTTCTTTTCCCACCAGTGAAGGAATGTAAAAAGAGCTCCCCCACGTCGTATTTCTGGTACAGAAAAGCTCTGGACGTCACGGATTCGATAGACGAGACGGGCTCGTTCAACCCGTACATCGTGTGCTGTCTGCTGGCCGCCTGGACCGTCGTGTGCCTGGGGATGTTCAAGGGCATCAAGACCTCGGTCAAGGTGACACCTTCAGTTCCAGAGTCCGTTTCCTTTTAAGGGAACTGTGTCGGGTTCATTGATCTCACATGTAGCTGTGGAGTCATGGTGGTCAGCTTTAACCCCCGTTTCCTCCTTAAATTTCACACCTTTTCAACATCTTTGGTGTAATAATGTTACACCAAAGATGTTGAAAACTGCTGTAAAAGCATCATACTTCAATATTTATATATATTTTTTTGTTGTTTTATTTAATTATTAAGTTAAGGGGCATTTTACTGCACGTAAAACAACATTTTACTGCACGTAAAACATTTTACTGCACGTAAAAGGGACATTTTACTGCACGTTAAGGGGCATTTTACTGCAAGTTAAGGGGCATTTTACTGCAAGTTAAGGGGCATTTTACTGCAAGTTAAGGGGCATTTTGCTTTAAGGGGCATTTTACTGCACGTAAAAGGGACGTTTTACTGCAAGTTAAGGGGCATTTTACTGCAAGTTAAGGGGCATTTTACTGCAAGTTAAGGGGCATTTTACTGCAAGTTAAAGGGCATTTTACTGCAAGTTAAAGGGACGTTTTACTCCAAGTTAAAGGGACGTTTTACTCCAAGTTAAGGGGCATTTTACTGCAAGTTAAAGGGCATTTTACTGCAAGTTAAAGGGCATTTTACTGCAAGTTAAAGGGACGTTTTACTGCAAGTTAAGGGGCATTTTACTGCAAGTTAAGGGGCATTTTACTGCAAGTTAAGGGGCATTTTACTGCAAGTTAAGGGGCATTTTACTGCAAGTTAAGGGGCATTTTACTGCAAATTAAAGGGCATTTTACTGCACGTAAAAGGGACGTTTTACTGCAAGTTAAAGGATTATTTACTGCAAGTAAAGGGGCATTTTACTCCAAGTTAAGGGGCATTTTACTGCAAGTTACGGGGTATTTTACTGCAAGTTAAAGGGCATTTTACTGCACGTAAAAGGGACGTTTTACTGCAAGTTAAGGGGCGTTTTACTGCAAGTTAAGGGGCGTTTTACTGCAAGTTAAGGGGCGTTTTACTGCAAGTTAAGGGGCGTTTTACTGCAAGTTAAAGGATAATTTACTACAATTAAAGGGACAATTTACTACAAGTAAAGGGGCATTTTACTGCAAGTTAAAGGGCGTTTTACTGCAAGTTAATGGATAATTTACTACAAGTAAAGTGACATTTTAGTACAAGTAAAGGGACATTTTACTTCAAATTAAAGGGCATTTTACTGCAAGTTAAGGGGCATTTTACTGCACGTAAAAGGGATGTTTTGCTGCAAGTTAATAGATGTTTTACTGCACGTTAAGGGAAGTTTTACTACAAGTTAAAGTTACACGTTACTACAAGTTTCCCTTGGGGAAAAAAAAAAAGAAAATAACTGATAAATGAGAATTAAAAAAACAAAAAAAATGAGAGGAATCTTGAGACATTTTACTATAAGCAAAAATGAGCATGAAACAAGGTGAAAGAGTGGATGCAACCAATTAAATGTCAGATTAATCTAAACGCTAATGTTTTCTCTCATTCGTCAGGTGATGTATTTCTCCTCCATCTTCCCGTACGTGGTTCTGTTCTGTTTCCTGGTGCTTGGACTCACGCTGGACGGAGCTTTAGATGGACTCTCCTACATGTTCTACCCTAGGGTATCTGCACCCAATAAATCCTCGTCTAGGAAGTAGAGCAGCAGAGGTGAATATCTTTCCTGAAACATTTGTCCATATATGTATATCCCCAGCTGCACATCTGGGGGGACGTGCAGGTGTGGCGGCAGGCGGCCACGCAGGTTTTCTTCGCCCTGGGCCTGGGCTTCGGCTCCATCATCGCCTACTCCTCCTACAACCCCAAGAACAACAACTGCCACCGAGACGCCTTCACCGTGTCCTCCATCAACTTCCTGACGTCGGTGCTGGCCACGCTGGTGGTGTTCGCTGTCCTCGGCTTCAGAGCCAAAAACAAGGTCATGGAGTGTGTGGAAGGGTACGTGGAGACGCTTCCTCGGCGTGATTTGGTGTGTTTTATCTACAGCTGCATGTTTGAGATTCATCGTGTAGATCGGTGAAAGTGCAGATGTTAACAATAGAAAGAGAAGAGGAGTTAAGGGGCGTTTTGCTGCAAGTCAAGGGGCGTTTTGCCGCAAGTGAAGGGGCGTTTTGCTGCAAGTGAAGGGGCGTTTTGCTGCAAGTCAAGGGGCGTTTTGCCGCAAGTGAAGGGGCGTTTTGCTGCAAGTCAAGGGGCGTTTTGCCGCAAGTGAAGGGGCGTTTTGCCGCAAGTCATGGGGCGTTTTGCCGCAAGTCAAGGGAAGTTTTACTTTTTACTGCAAATTAAAAGAAGTTAAGGGGTGTTGTGCTGCAAGTTCAGGCACATTTTACAGTAAGTTGAGGGATATTTTGCTGCAATTTGCGGTATAATTTACTACAAGCTAATGGATGTTTTAGTGCAAGTTAATAGATTTTTTACTACAAATTAAAGGATAATTTACTGCAAGTAAAGGGACATTTTTACTGCAAGTTAAGGGACATTTTTACTGCAAGTTAAGGGACATTTTTACTGCAAGTTAAGGGACATTTTTACTGCAAGTTAAGGGACATTTTTACTGCAAGTTAAGGGACATTTTTACTGCAAGTAAAGGGACATTTTTACTGCAAGTAAAGGGACATTTTTACTGCAAGTAAAGGGACATTTTTACTGCAAGTAAAGGGACATTTTTACTGCAAGTAAAGGGACATTTTTACTGCAAGTAAAGGGACATTTTTACTGCAAGTAAAGGGACATTTTTACTGCAAGTAAAGGGACATTTTTACTGCAAGTAAAGGGACATTTTTACTGCAAGTAAAGGGACATTTTTACTGCAAGTAAAGGGACATTTTTACTGCAAGTAAAGGGACATTTTTACTGCAAGTTAAGAGACATTTCTACTGCAAGTTGATGGACGTTTTACTGCACGTAAGAGACATTTTTACCCCATGTTAAGGGACATTTTACTGCAAGCTTAGACACATTTGAGAGACCTGATGAAGGCTTTTGAAACTGTATTTTAACTGACCCCTGACCCCCTCACAGAACAGGGACTGATGTCCCATATGAAGCCGATATTTATATATTATTCTTGTGTTTTTCCCAGTAACGTGAAGCTGCTGACGGAGCAGCTTAACATCGGCTACGTGGACATCAGCAGGATGCCGACCTTCGACTACTCCAATCCCAGATCCGTGGCCCTGGAGGACTACCGCTCCTGGTTTAAACAACACGGAGCCAACGCCACCGGCAACTTAACAGACTGCGACCTGGAGAAAGAGATGCAGAAGGTAAAGAGCTGTTAACATATCCGTGTGTGTGTTATATCAATAAACGTGACAACCTGTCGACTCTTGTTTGTGTTCAGGGTGTGGAGGGAACAGGTCTGGCTTTTATTGCTTTCACAGAGGCCATATCGCTGCTGCCCGGCAGCCCCTTCTGGTCGGCGCTCTTCTTCCTCATGCTGCTCAACCTGGGCCTCAGCACCATGTTCGGCACCATGGAGGGAATCCTGGCTCCGCTCACTGACCGCTTCAAAATCCTGGCCAACAACAAGACCAAACTCACAAGTAAACTCCTCTTTTACCTCCGCTAAAGGGGCCTTTTACTGCACGTAAAGGGGCCTTTTACTGCACGTAAAGGGACATTTTACGGCAAGTTAAAGGATAATTTACTGCAAGTAAAGGGGTATTTTACTACAGGCAAATGGGCGTTTTACTGCAAGTTAAGGGGCATTTTACTGCAAGTAAAGGGGCGTTTTACTGCAAGTTAAAGGACATTTTACTGCAAGTTAAAGGACATTTTACTGCAAGTTAAGGGGCCTTTTACTGCAAGTAAAGGGGCCTTTTACTGCAAGTAAAGGGGCCTTTTACTGCACGTAAAGGGGCCTTTTACTGCACGTAAAGGGGCCTTTTACTGCACGTAAAGGGGCCTTTTACTGCACGTAAAGGGACATTTTAGTGCAAATTAAAGGATAATTTACTACAAGTTAAGGGACATTTTACGGCAAGTTAAAGGATAATTTACTGCAAGTTATGGGGCATTTTACTGCAAGTTATGGGGCATTTTACTGCAAGTTATGGGGCATTTTACTGCAAGTTATGGGGCATTTTACTGCAAGTTATGGGGCATTTTACTGCAAGTTATGGGGCATTTTACTGCAAGTTATGGGGCATTTTACTGCAAGTTATGGGGCATTTTACTGCAAGTTATGGGGCATTTTACTGCAAGTTATGGGGCATTTTACTGCAAGTTATGAGGCATTTTACTGCAAGTTAAGGGGCATTTTACTGCAAGTTAAAGGATAATTTACTGCTAGTTAAAGGGCATTTTACTGCAAGTTATGGGGCATTTTACTGCAAGTTATGGGGCATTTTACTGCAAGTTATGGGGCATTTTACTGCAAGTTATGGGGCATTTTACTGCAAGTTATGAGGCATTTTACTGCAAGTTAAGGGGCATTTTACTGCAAGTTAAAGGATAATTTACTGCTAGTTAAAGGGCATTTTACTGCAAGTTATGGGGCATTTTACTGCAAGTTATGGGGCATTTTACTGCAAGTTATGGGGCATTTTACTGCAAGTTATGGGGCATTTTACTGCAAGTTATGGGGCATTTTACTGCAAGTTATGCCCCATAATGTCATCTACAAATATCTGTGGAAGTACATCTGTCTGCTGGCGATGCTCGGGCTGCTGGGAGCTACGACCGTCCGCATGTTCATCACACGGCCGACGTACATGGCCTGGAACGAAGCCGAGGTCAAATAAACTAAAACACAGCCCTGATACTGGGAATTCTATAAAATAAAGTTATGGGGCATTTTACTGCAAGTTATGGGGCATTTTACTGCAAGTTAAAACATAAAATGCCCCATAACATTTTACTGCAAGTTATGGGGCATTTTACTGCAAGTTAAAGGATAATTTACTGCAAGTTAAAGGGCATTTTACTGCAAGTTAAGGGGCATTTTACTTATTTATTTACTTTTCACTGACCGCTTCAAAATCCTGGCCAACAACAAGACCAAACTCACAACTCCTCTTTTACCTCCGCTACAGTTTAGGTGATTACAGACTAGCTTTAGGAAACAGTAATCGACATTTTATACCATTTTATGGACCAAACAACTAATTGATTAGTCCAGCGGGTTTAAAAATGTGAGTCGTCTCCCCTAGAGGGCGCCAGAGAGAAATAATAAACCCGAAAAGAAAGAAAAATGATTGATTTTTTAATATTGGAAGTGAAAATGAGAGAGGATACAAAGTCTGAGGCAGAGAACAGACTGAAATTATCTTAAAAAAAAAGATTAAATTGACTTAAATCAATAAATAAAAGCTAAATTATGCCAGTGGAATCAGATAATTCTTCTCAATTTTGCCCTAATTGTACCAAAAATGAGTGAGTTGACCAGCTCAGATTCAAGGTTTTCTATTATTTTTTATTATTTCCTTTTAATACAGGGTTCTGTGTCGTCTCTGGTCTTTATTTGAACTCGTCTGCTGTGATATTTTCCAGTTTTCAGCTGCACCGTTGGCTTCCTGATCGGGCTGCTGTTCACTCAGCGCTGTGGGAACTACTTCGTCACCATGTTTGATGATTACTCCGCCACGCTGCCGCTCATCATCATCGTGGTGTTTGAGACCTTCAGTGTGTCCTGGCTCTATGGAGCTGACAGGTAAAAGCTGTTCACCTGTTAAATCTACTTACTTTTTAACCCGTTCCTCCTCCTCTAGGTCTATTTATCAGCCTACCTCTCTAAAAAAGACAGACCCAGACTTAATGCAGTATATCTCCACAACTACAGGGGTTTTCCGAATGATCTTGGGTTTAAAATAAAGCTAACACCTGTGGGATAATTAAAAATGCACAGTGTTTAAAGTAAATCCAGCTAGAATAAAGCAAAAAAGTGGAAAAAATTAGCTCCGCCCAAATGAAAAACATCCATTTAGGTTGAAAATCACCTGAAAATCATGTGTTAGTAGCCAAATTCACCCATGGATCAGTAAAATAAAGTCTTATAGGTAATTTCACAAAAGTTCAGCCTTATAAGATGATGTTTTATTTCAGGCGGATCTCAAAAATGACACTAATAATTCCATATATACCATATAATTTGCTGAATATTTATATAAAAGTACCAGTCACAGTGATATCTGAGATCCTATTGGTCGATTTGGATGATTGACAGCTCCATGGAACCATCAGAGCCAATAAGATCGAGTCATGTGGTTTAATTTGACGTGTTTTACAAAGATAGGTGAAACGGAGCGACTTCACACTCTGTAAATAATCTGGTCTCTGACTTCATAAACTGTGGATTGTATAAAAAATAACTTTAAAAAGATGAAGAAGGTTTAGAAGCAGCAGATTGCAGCGTTTTTATTTTAAAATAGCATTAAAAAGAGATAATTTATTGTATCAGTGAAAGAATTTTTTTGGCGGTTCATGGAAAAAAACGAGGAGTGAGTGCTCTTCTTATAGAGACAAGCTTGGGGGAGAAATATCATGAAAATGCAGAAACTGTTGTTGCTATATGCTCATATTATTGCTTATGGTTGAAATGAGGTTTTATTAATCTAATAATGGCTGATATAGACTTGCAGCTGAGTTTCTTGTCGACATTTTGCTGCTTGTTTCAGATTCCTGGATGACATAGAGGGAATGCTGGGCTGGCGTCCTCATGTCATCTACAAATATCTGTGGAAGTACATCTGTCTGCTGGCGATGCTCGGGCTGCTGGGAGCTACGACCGTCCGCATGTTCATCACACGGCCGACGTACATGGCCTGGAACGAAGCCGAGGTCAAATAAACTAAAACACAGCCCTGATACTGGGAATTCTATAAAATAAAAACCTTTATTTTGAGCTTTTCGCTGCAGCGAAAGTAGAATTTTAGCTTCGTTCTGTTGCAACACAGAAGAAAAATGAATAAGAAAATGGAAGAATTATGTCCATTATTAATTAAAAACTTAATTTTGTGTAGATTTGAATAATAAGTCTTCTATTAATCATCAACCAGGACTTAAAATAGCTTGTTAATGGTCCTAATTCTTTATTTTACACCTATTTAACACATTGATTTGTATGTTTTCTCCTGCTTATTTAATAATTCCTTTCAGGTTCTTTTTATTTAGTATAAACATTTTGATGCATTGGGAACAAAGCGTTTTATGTCTTAAATCAAAATATGAAGACAAATTTATAGAAAATTAACTAAAATTAATATTAAGCTTTTCGAAGAAATAGCGCTATCTGCATTTTTTGGCTTTTTTTTTTAATATTTACTGTATAAACTGAAAAATCTTCAGGATTTATAGTTTAAATAATATTTAGTTTAATATATTTTTACCACCAGCAGCAGGAGCATCTATCACATAAAAAAGTCCCTTTAAATTATAATTCTTTTTACAAAAATCAGTTTTATACAGTTTTTTGGCAAGAAATGTCAAAAGGTGTACCCAAAAAAATTATAAATTTAAAATATTTAATACACCTATGATATAAAACTTGTTTATAGCATGTTTCTAATTTTTTAAATTAAATTTTAAATGTTTTTATTTACAATTTCATGATATAACTCACCAATTAAACTGGATGCAGGTGCATTTATCACCACCAGGTGGCGCCTGTTTAAAAGTCCATTCACCACAATGTTAAAAAACACCAAATAATTCAAACTGACCCAGAAACCAGGGTTTTTTTTTGGACCAGGATTTAACAGCATGAGTCCCAACGTTCTCTGGAATATTTAATCGATTAATTCTGTGTTTCTTTTCCGTGTGTCCAGGCGTCGGAGTCCTACCTGCCGTACCCCGACTGGGGTCTGGCGGTCCTGGCTCTGCTCATCATCTTCGCCATGACGCCGGTGCCGATGGGTCTGATCCACTCGGTTCTCCGGGACCGGACGAGGACGACGTCCAGAGACGCCGAGGCCGGTCAGTACAGCATCGTCAGCACCGACGACAAGTGTGAAACTCCCATGACTGACATGTCCGACCTGGACCAGAGGAACGGGGCCGCCGCCACGTCCTAACTCCGACGGTTGAGCTGGACTTTTATTTAACGTGGAAAATACGACGAGTCTGTAAAATCTATGTTTTAATCCGGCTTTTTAACAAATCCCTCCTTTTCTATGAGCCTTTAATGAACATCCAAAGATTCTAAATCAGCCCTTTCTTTACATTTCGATCGTTTAAAATCTTCCTGGTTATTTATTCAATCATTTTTATAAAAACTCTAATAATTAACTTTTTTACAGAACAGTAAATGAGTTTTTTTTAATTGTTTCATGATTAAAACACCTTGAAGCTGCATCAAGACTGAAAATGATGAACAAATCTGATTATTTCTGGTTTCTTTAGTCTTCTATATGTGAGAGCTGCAACAATTAGTCGATTAATCGATTAGTTTCCAACTATTAGATTAATCAACATCTATTTTAATAATCAATTCATGAATTTTAATAATTTTTAAGAAGATAAATGTCCAAATTCTTTGGTTCCAGCTTCTCAAATCTGATTATTTTCTCTAGACGTTGAGAAATTAGAAAATTTCAACTAGAGCTGCAACGATTAGTTGATTAATCGATTAGTTTTCAACTATTAGATTAATCAACATCTATTTTAATAATCAATTCATGAATTTTAATCATTTTTAAGAAGAAAAACGTCCAAATTCTCTTGTTTCCAGCTTCTCAAATCTGATAATTTTCTGGTTTCTTTAGTCTTCTATATGTGAGAGCTGCAACGATTAGTCGATTAATCGATTTAGTTCTTAACTATTAGATTAATCAACAACTATTTTGATAATTGATTAATCAATTTTAATCATTTTTTGGAAGAAAAACATCCAAATTCTCTTGTTTCCAGCTTCTCAAATCTGATTATTTCTGGTTTCTTTAGTCTTCTATATGTGAGAGCTGCAACAATTAGTCGATTAATCGATTAGTTTTCAACTATTAGATTAATCAACAACTATTTTAATAATCAATTCATGAATTTTAATAATTTTTTAGAAGATAAATGTCCAAATTCTTTGGTTCCAGCTTCTCAAATCTGATTATTTTCTCTAGACGTTGAGAAATTTGAAAATTTCTACTAGAGTTGCAACGATTAGTCGATTAATCGTTTAGTTTTCAACTATTAGATTAATCAACAACTATTTTAATAATCAATTCATGAATTTGAATCATTTTTAAGAAGATAAATGTCCAAATTCTTTCGTTCCAGCTTCTCAAATCTGATTATTTTCTGGTTTCTCTAGATGTTAAGAAATTTGAAAATATGGCAATAATTTCAACTAGAGCTGCAACGATTAGTCGATTAATCGATTAGTTTCCAATTATTAGATTAATCAACATCTATTTTAATAATCAATTCATGAATTTTAATAATTTTTAAGAAGAAAAATGTCCAAATTCTTTGGTTCCAGCTTCTCAAATCTGATAATTTTCTGGTTTCTTTAGTCTTCTATATGTGAGAGCTGCAACAATTAGTCGATTAATCGATTAGTTTCCAACTATTAGATTAATCAACATCTATTTTAATAATCAATTCATGAATTTTAATCATTTTTTAGAAGATAAATGTCCGAATTCTTTGGTTCCAGCTTCTCAAATCTGATTATTTTCTCTAGACGTTGAGAAATTAGAAAATTTCAACTAGAGCTGCAACGATTAGTCGATTAATCGATTAGTTTTCAACTATTAGATTAATCAACAACTATTTTGATAATTGATTAATCAATTTTTATCATTTTTAAGAAGAAAAACATCCAAATTCTCTTGTTTCCAGCTTCTCAAATCTGATAATTTTCTGGTTTCTTTAGTCTTCTATATGTGAGAGCTGCAACAATTAGTCGATTAATCGATTAGTTTCCAATTATTAGATTAATCAACATCTATTTTAATAATCAATTCATGAATTTGAGTCATTTTTAAGAAGATAAATGTCCAAATTCTTTGGTTCCAGCTTCTCAAATCTGATTATTTTCTCTAGACGTTGAGAAATTAGAAAATTTCAACTAGAGCTGCAACGATTAGTCGATTAATCGATTAGTTTTCAACTATTAGATTAATCAACATCTATTTTAATAATCAATTCATGAATTTGAATCATTTTTAAGAAGATAAATGTCCAAATTCTTTGGTTCCAGCTTCTCAAATCTGATTATTTTCTCGTTTCTCTAGATGTTGAGAAATTAGAAAATTTCAACTAGAGCTGCAACGATTAGTCGATTAATCGATTAGTTTTCAACTATTAGATTAATCAACAACTATTTTGATAATTGATTAATCAATTTTAATCATTTTTAAGAAGAAAAACATCCAAATTCTCTTGTTTCCAGCTTCTCAAATCTGATAATTTTCTGGTTTCTTTAGTCTTCTATATGTGAGAGCTGCAACAATTAGTCGATTAATCGATTAGTTTCCAATTATTAGATTAATCAACATCTATTTTAATAATCAATTCATGAATTTTAATAATTTTTTAGAAGATAAATGTCCAAATTCTTTGGTTCCAGCTTCTCAAATCTGATTATTTTCTCTAGACGTTGAGAAATTAGAAAATTTCAACTAGAGCTGCAACGATTAGTCGATTAATCGATTAGTTTTCAACTATTAGATTAAACAACTATTTTGATAATCGATTAATTAATTTTAATCATTTTTAAGAAGATAAATTTCCAAATTCCAGCTTATCAAATCTGATTATTTTCTGGTTTCTAATCTTCTATATGTGGTTAGTTCTATATGAACCAAACAACTAATCAATTAATCATTTAATGGACAATCAAAATAATCAATAATTGCAGCCGTACTACACAAATTTGTTTATTTCACAGAATCTTAATTCTGTAAATTATTTATATTTAGCAAATTCTGAATTAGACATTGAGAAATTTGAAATTAGAGCTGCAGCGATTAATCGATTAATCGATTAGTTTCCAACTATCAAATTAATCAACAACTATTTTGATTATTGATTAATCAATTTGAATCACTTTTAAGAAGAAAAACATCCAAATTCTCTGGTTCCAGCTCCTCAAATCTGATTATTTTCAGGTTTCTTGGTTGATCTGGACAAAAAATCGATTAATCGATTAATCATTTCAATAATTGATAGATCTGATTAATCATTAGTTGCAGATGTTATCGACTGTTACACCAGAACAATTCAATTAAGCTTCAGTTTTTATATTAAAACAGTTTTTTCTACAGTTTGACGTGATGTGATAAATAAACTTATTTAAAATGAAGCTGCACAGTTATGTTAAAGGAGAATTTCATCAATTTTCCTGACTTTTAATATCATTCGATTGTTTTTTCCTCTATAAATGTTGCGTCCTTAAGCTTAAAAGCTTAAAAATTGGATCAAATTAAGACATTTCTGCTTCCAATACACAGTAAAAGTGAGGAAAAACCAGTGAAAAATAGCTAAAATCTCCTTTAACATGTCCTATAAAGTCCAGCAGCTGATAATGTGTCATACATTTGATTTATTTCCCTTTATTTCTATTATTCTCCAATCATTGTTTTGTGATATGAGATAATAAATCTAAGGTCTCATCCAGGTTTTACAGCAGATAAAACCTCCAGGCCTCCATAACGACCTACAGAATGTAAATATATGTATATAAAACATGTAAAAAACGCTCAAAGAACAAAACTAATGGATCATTTGTGGGATTGTCTTGTCAAATTTGATTCGTAAATCAGCTTAATTTTAAAATATTTAAGACGATCTACTGAGCCATTTCTGTTTTACTGCCAATTTCCTAATACTAATCACACCTTTTTATGTTTTTAAAGCATTTTTATCAGGTTACATAGATGAATTAATGAACTTTAATGCTGTTGAATGTACCAAGTGCCTTTTTTAGGATGTTAGACACATTCCAGCATCTGTACAGTTATAAATCAGCAGTGTTATATGTAGTCTGTATAAAATGATGTGAGGAAATGTAATATAAAGCCATCGCTGTGTGTAATATATTGTTTTACTGTTTTATTAAATCTTTTCTTTCAGCATTTTACATTGAACTGCAGTGTTTTAACTATATATATATATATATATATATATATATATATATATATATATATATATATATATATATATATATATATATATATATATATATATATATATATATATATATAATGTGCATTCTAGCTCCATCTACTGGTCGGTTTTGGTATCACAGCTGTTTTAGTTGTAAGTCAAATTCTCATTAAAGTTGTTTTTCTACCTTTTTTTAGATAAAATATTAATATAAAAACATCCTGTTGCATCTGAAGAAATTAAAAATATATATTTATTTATTTCTCGACAAATTCAGTTTATCTGGTTTTAATTTAGTTTTTAATGTGAATTAAAGTTAAACAGGAATGTAAAGAATAATTAAAGAAAGGTGAAATATTTAATTTAAGGTAGATTTAGGATAGATCAATGATTGATTGGTGATAATTAATAGTGATTATTGATAATCTATAACTGATATTATACATTAATAGTGATTATTGATCATCTATAACTGATATTATACATTAATAGTGATTATTGATCATCTATAACTGATATTATACATTAATAGTGATTATTGATAATCTATAACTGATATTATACATTAATAGTGATTATTGATCATCTATAACTGATATTATACATTAATAGTGATTATTGATCATCTATAACTGATATTATACATTAATAGTGATTATTGATCATCTATAACTGATATTATACATTAATAGTGATTATTGATCATCTATAACTGATATTATACATTAATAGTGATTATTGATCATCTATAACTGATATTATACATTAATAATGATTATTGATCATCTATAACTGATATTATACACTAATAGTGATTATTGATAATCTATAACTGATATTATACATTAATAGTGATTATTGATCATCTATAACTGATATTATACATTAATAGTGATTATTGATCATCTATAACTGATATTATACATTAATAGTGATTATTGATCATCTATAACTGATATTATACATTAATAGTGATTATTGATCATCTATAACTGATATTATACATTAATAGTGATTATTGATCATCTATAACTGATATTATACATTAATAGTGATTATTGATCATCTATAACTGATATTATACATTAATAGTGATTATTGATCGTCTATAACTGATATTATACATTAATAGTGATTATTGATCGTCTATAACTGATATACATTAATAGTGATTATTGATCATCTATAACTGATATTATACATTAATAGTGATTATTGATCGTCTATAACTGATATTATACATTAATAGTGATTATTATTTATATGTTTATTATTTTATTAGTAGATAAATCTCTGATCACTTATCATCTTCTGGGAAAGTTGAATCTGAATGTTTTTATTCTCTGTGACCTTTCACCTGGTTTCTTTTCTTTTAGCTTTTTTAGCTGTAAACTGTTTTAAATGGCCGACACACAGTGAAGAGTTGAGTTTATTTCTTATTTTTCTTCCTTGAACAGCTTGAACGTTCTCTGCCAAACATTCTCAGAGGATCTCGTATCTCAACATTCACACTGACCGCTCACAGCTCCGGCCTCTATCTGGACGTTTATATTAAACCTGATCCGATTCTGTCTTTATTTTCTTTAGCTCCATAGTTTCCATGTCAACCCGACTCCATGTTAGATAATTTCCTGTAGATGTCACTACAGTAATGTGGCAGCAGGGAGCTCCGTTGTGCTGCAGAAAGCTTTTATTTGCCGTTTCCTTTACACCCTATTAAAATAAAAGCATAGCTTGTTTTTAATTAAAGTGAGTTTTTATCCTAAAATCATCTCTTGATGATGTGAAATCACTTTACTTTCTATAGAACAATCGACATTTTACTGCATTATTTTTAATAAATGTGTTTTTTTCCCAAAAAAATCAGAATAAAATGAGAATTTAACAGCTTCAAGAATCAAGAAGAAGCTTTAAACATGATTCTAGAATCACTGGTGAGTAATAAAGACTTTAGACTATGATGTTTTATAGTAATTTTATCTTAATTTCTTTTTAATTTACCATAATTTGCACTATTTCCACATATTTAGGATATTTTTTTATTTCCATTCCAGTTATTTATTTTGAAAATCAGTTAAATTCATGCTTTATAAATTATTATAATTTATATTTATTATATTCTTATCTTTTTTTTATACTTTCAAATAACTGTATATATTTTTATGAAAATGTCTATTTTTTATTTCATAGAAATGACTCTAATAACTCATGTGGGATTAATAAACAGTCCTGTGACTTATACTTTAATATTAATTTAATATAAAGTGCTGTGTATGTCAATAAATTCAATAAATATGCAGCTAAATAGTTATAGTTTAATAATAATTTAATACTTTAATAATAATTTAATTTATTTTTATTCTAAAAATGATGCATGTTCACAACTGTATTAATTATTTAAATTAAATAAATTAAAACAAATATATCTCAATATTCTATTGAGTCAATGTCATGTCTTTTATTTTGAAAAGTTGTAGGTGAGCTACTGTTTGAAAGTGTTTTTTATTTATTTATCAAAGTAAATAACAAAAAACTTTGCATTTAAATTAAACAAATGAAGACAAATTATTTTAATTTACTTTTTAACATTTTTTCTCTTTTATTTTGAAAAGCTGTAGTAGTTTGGCTGCAGGTGAACTACTGTTTAAAGTGTTTTTTATTTATTTATCAAAGTAAATAACAACAAAAAACTTTGCATTTAAATTAAACAAATTAAGACAAATTATTTTAATTTACTTTTTAACATTTTTTCTCTTTTATTTTGAAAAGCTGTAGTAGTTTGGCTGCAGGTGAACTACTGTTTAACGTGTTTTTTATTTATTTATCAAAGTAAATAACAAAAAACTTTGAATTTAAATTAAATAAATGACAAATTATTTATTTTAATATACTTTTTAAAACATTTTCTCTTTTATTTTGAAAAGCTGTAGTAGTTTGGCTGCAGGTGAACTACTGTTTAAAGTGTTTTTTATTTATTTATCAAAGTAAATAACAAAAAACTTTGTATTTAAATTAAACAAATGAAGACAAATTATTTTAATTTACTTTTTAACATTTTTTTCTCTTTTATTTTGAAAAGCTGTAGTAGTTTGGCTGCAGGTGAACTACTGTTTAAAGTGTTTTTTATTTATTTATTAAAGTAAATAACAAAAAACTTTGCATTTAAATTAAATAAATGACAAATTATTTATTTTAATATACTTTTTAAAACATTTTCTCTTTTATTTTGAAAAGCTGTAGTAGTTTGGCTGCAGGTGAACTACTGTTTAAAGTGTTAAACAATAAAAGCATGTAACATATAACTTAAACTACTTTGCATAGAGTTAAACATTTTCAGGTTAAACTGAATCTTATTTATTTTAATTTACATAAAATATATCTCAATATTCTATTGAGTCAATGTCATGTCTTTTATTTTGAAAGGTTGTAGGTGAGCTACTGTTTGAAAGTGTTTTTTATTTATTTATCAAAGTAAATAACAAAAAACTTTGTATTTAAATTAAACAAATGAAGACAAATTATTTTAATTTACTTTTTAACATTTTTTCTCTTTTATTTTGAAAAGCTGTAGTAGTTTGGCTGCAGGTGAACTACTGTTTAAAGTGTTTTTTATTTATTTATCAAAGTAAATAACAAAAAACTTTGCATTTAAATTAAACAAATGACAAATTATTTATTTTAATATACTTTTTAAAACATTTTCTCTTTTATTTTGAAAAGCTGTAGTAGTTTGGCTGCAGGTGAACTACTGTTTAAAGTGTTTTTTATTTATTTATCAAAGTAAATAACAACAAAAAACTTTGCATTTAAATTAAACAAATTAAGACAAATTATTTTAATTTACTTTTTAACATTTTTTCTCTTTTATTTTGAAAAGCTGTAGTAGTTTGGCTGCAGGTGAACTACTGTTTAAAGTGTTTTTTATTTATTTATCAAAGTAAATAACAAAAAACTTTGCATTTAAATTAAATAAATGACAAATTATTTATTTTAATATACTTTTTAAAACATTTTCTCTTTTATTTTGAAAAGCTGTAGTAGTTTGGCTGCAGGTGAACTACTGTTTAAAGTGTTTTTTATTTATTTATCAAAGTAAATAACAAAAAACTTTGCATTTAAATTAAATAAATTAAGACAAATTATTTTAATTTACTTTTTAACATTTTTTCTCTTTTATTTTGAAAAGCTGTAGTAGTTTGGCTGCAGGTGAACTACTGTTTAAAGGTTTTTTTTCATTTATTTAAATATGTAATTAAACTCCAGTTTAAACTGGTTTCATCCAACATGAGTTTCACTATGAACGAACAGTTTAAACCACGTTTAAAGTCGACTAAAGTCAAACTAGAACATTAAAAATCAGCCTGAATCACTTTATCAGCATCAGAGCGTGCGTCGCTGCCGGCGTGTTCCTCCGTGTGGTTCAGGTGTTCCTCAGGTGTTCCTCAGGTGTTCCTCAGGTGTCCCTCCGGGTCTCAGCTTCCCGTCTGGGGGATTCCCGTCGTCTTGGAGGCGGTTTCTGCTCAGTCAGAGACTCCGAGACCAGGACCAACACCCGGCACGTCCTCGCTGTGACCTCAGGTAAAAACCGCTTCCTTTTCACATGTTTCCGCCCTGATGAAGGTAAATACATCCCAGTTTGTGTTATATTGAGGTTTTATATGCGTAAACTGGCCTTTTGGGCGGGTTTGATGTGTACAAGTGGAAAATTGTAGCTGCAAACAACAGTTTTACACATTAACGTCCATCTTTACGTCATGTTTCCATCATAAAACGCTGAATTATTATTGTTATTATCAACTAAACCAGCTTAGTTTAATTCATAGCTTTAATTCATAGGCATTTACTGTCAAATGGACCAAAGGAGTATTAAATATATATAAATATTATTTATAATATTGTGTATATATTTTGAAATTGCTTATTTTTCTTGGGTTTGTTCAGTCTAGTAGAATAAAAGTAAATTCTTTGACTTTTTATCTTAATTTTGTATTTTTATCTCATATTTCTTTACCTTTTTTCTCATAAATCTCATTTTTTTGACTATCTTATTTAAATATCAAATATTTTGCTTATTATTTACATTTTTTTTTCTTGGGTTTGTTCATTTTATCTTAATGTTGTATTTTTATCCAATATTTTTGACTTTTTATCTCATATTTCTGACGTTTTAATCTCATAATTATTAGTTTTTATCACATATTTTGGCCTAAATTATCTTTTTTCTCATGAATCTGAATTTTTATCTAAGTTTTTTTTACTTTATCTTATAATTCTGACATTTTATCAAATATTTTGCTTATTATTTACATTTCTTTCTTGGGTTTGTTCATTCTAGTAAAATAAAATTACATTTTTTGACATTTTACCTTTTTAATGTTGTATTTTTATTAATATTTTTGACTTTTTAATCTCATAATTTTTAGTTTTTATCACATATTTTGACCTAAATTATCTTTTTTCTCATAAATCTGAATTTTTATCTAATTTTTTTGACTTTATTTTATAATTCTGACATTTTATCAAATATTTTGCTTATTATTTAAATTTTTTGTTTCTTCAGTTTGTTCATTTTATCTTAATGTTGTATTTTTATCCAATATTTTTGACTTTTTATCTTGTATTTTTGACTTTTCTCATAAATCTGACTTTTTATCTAATTTTTTCTTTTACTTTATCTTCATAGGCCACAAATTTAGGTGGAATTAACTGTCAAATGGACCAAAGTAGTATTAAATATATATAAATATTATATATATAATATTTATATATATTTTGAAATTGCTTATTTCAAGTTCTAGTTCATTCTAGTAGAATGAGATTAAATTCTTTGACTTTTTATCTTAATTTTGTATTTTTATCTCATATTTTGGACTTTTTACCTTGTATTTTTGACTTTTTACCTTGTATTTTTGACTTTTTACCTTGTATTTCTGACTTTTTAATCTCATAATTATTAGTTTTTATCACATATTTTGGTCTAAATTATCTGCCAATTCAAGATTCTACAATTCAAGTTACAAAACAGGAGAACAGCTGATCTGTTCAGAGGTTGAAACTAATAAACTCCCTGGTTCTTTGTAATTTACAGTGGTTTTTTCTTCTAAATTCTATGTTTTGCAGTAAATTAACCCTGTACCTGTAGCATCATGGCGGCTCTGGCTGCTTTCTGCCTGCTGCTGCTCATGATTCCACTCAGCAGCTCCCAGACCCACGAGTCTGATCACCAGGACCAGGACCAGAACCAGAACCAGAACCAGAACCCAGCAGCTGGTCCACCTCATTTACAGGACCTGCTCAGCAATGAAGAAACCACTCATTTAAATGCAAAGCTGAGATGTAGGTTTAGTTTAATCCATAAAAAATGACAAATACACTAAAAAACTCTGCATTTATTAACTGGAAATTATTATCATTTAATTTTATCCAGAAAGTTAATTAAATACTATGATTTCAGTTTTATTTACAGTATTGGGTAATTAATTATAAAATAAAATCAATAAAATTCTGTAATTTCAGGTGTATTTACAGTATTAGGTAATTAATTGTAAAATAAATTTTACAGTATTAATTTAATGTAAATTAAATACTGTAATTTCAGTTGTATTTACAGTATTAGGTAATTAATTGTAAAATAAAAAATCAATTAAATATTGTAAAATTTAAAAAAGAAATAAATACTACAATTTTACAACTACAAGTATTTTATAGTTTTTTTGTTTTATAGTTAATCACCTAATACTGCAAATAAAACTGAAATTATAGTATTTAGTAATCACAGTATTACATTATAGTAAATAGTATTTTTGTTGTAGTATTTTTTTATTTTACAGTATTTAATTTATTTTTATTTTATAATTAATTACCAAATACTGTAAATACAAATGAAATCACAGTATTTATTTATTTTATTTTACAGTAAAAACACTACTATAAACAGAAGTACAGTAATTTTACTGTAAAATCTAATCGCAGTAACTTTCTGGGTAATTGCTTCCTGTTATTTACAGGAAAATTTACGGATTTTACAGCAGATTTGACTGAATCCGGTTGCACTTTAACTCCTCAGACGTGTTTTTGTGATGTCACAGATGCTCATGTGGGTAAAGACAATGCGAAGGTGGGTCTGTTTATCGCTGCATCGATGGGAACCTTCGCTCTGATGGCTGCTGTTTACTGCATCTACAACAAGTTCTACACCAAACACCAGTACCTGCACACACAGCTCAGCCAGGACGCAGGTACAGCACAATACCACAAATACACACTGTTATATTCATATTAGTATGAAAATTATATCACATTATTAGAATAAAACAGGCTCAACAAGATGCTGCACTCAATAAAACAGCAGATTCTGTCAAATCGACTGTTTAAACTCACAAAAACTTTTTAAAAAAATGAAAAAAATTCAAGTTAAATTTTTTATTTGGTGAATTTTTTCCTGATTTTTTGAATAAAAGACCTCATAAATTG
Source organism: Lepturacanthus savala (assembly GCA_030544235.1). Lineage (NCBI taxonomy): Eukaryota > Metazoa > Chordata > Actinopteri > Scombriformes > Trichiuridae > Lepturacanthus > Lepturacanthus savala. The sequence continues at coordinate 24,705,803 of CM060471.1, read as the reverse complement.
TATGCCCTTCAAAATAAAAGCCCTCTTTTCACACCCTATTAAAATAATAACCCAAGTCATTTTTTTAAAGTGAGTTTTTGTCCTAAATCATTTAAATCAACATTTTATTTTTTGCCGAAGTCAAAATTTTCAGAATAAAATGATAATTTAACAGCAAGAAGCTTTAAACATGATTCTAGAATCAATTTCTACTGGTTATAATGTTTTATAGGAATTTAAATTTAACAAGTTATACTTTAATAATAATTTAATTTAAAGTGCTGTACATATCAATACATTTAATATAAACAAAGAACCATGTAATCTTGTGTCTTAAAACAAGATTTATATTTTTTAAAAAGTCATAATTAAGGAATAAAAATGAAATAGTAAAAAATAAAAAAAAATAAAATTATGAAAAATATTAAAACTGTAAAAATTAAGTAAAATATTCATGCTATAAATAAAACATCCTGAATAATTAAAACAAATTTAAAAAAAATGTTAATTATGAAAAATTAATTTAAAAATGAATAAATCCAAATTTAAAGTAAATTGGTCTAAATTTAACAAGTTATACTTTAATAATAATTTAATATAAAATGCTGTACATGTACAAATTTAATATAAAGAAAAAAGTAATCTTGTGTCTTAAAACAAGATTTATATTTTTAAAAATGTCATAATTAAGGAAAAAAATGAAATAAAAATTAGAAAACCAGTAAAGTAATAAATAAAATTATAAAAAATAGTAAAACTGTAAAAATTAAGAAGTAAAATATTCATGCTATAAATAAAACATCCTGAATAATTAAAACAAATTAAAAAAAAATGTTAATTATTAGAAATTAATTTAAAAAATGAATAAATCCAAATTTAAAGTAAATTAGTCTAAATTTAACAAGTTATACTTTAATAATAATTTAATATAAAATG